>ML804811.1:175256-210088 GCA_009831015.1 Picea engelmannii
GATCCACATCACTTCTAGCTCGACGGCTCAGATTAGATTTCGCGATTTGCACATCGCGATTACTCCCACTTCTCTTTGTATTTTAAAGGTCGTGCAACTTATCTTTGATCCGACGATGATCGGGTCTAGCGCTTGAATCCAACAGTCATTGAGTCATCTCCTCAACCATAATTGTACTCGCACTCCATGCAGAGATTCAACGGTCCAGATCATTCTTTCTTTAACGGCTACGATCAAATCGTGAAATCGCATATCGCAATTTCGAGGTTTTCGATGTCAAGAGATTTTGCCATTACAAAGTCCCGATCGTCGATGCCTCTGCTGACGTCACTCGTGGTTTGACACGTGTTAGATCCTGCCACATGTCACTCTGATTCGTGACTTGCATGTGCCCGAAAAGTTAAATCTGCCTGACACCTGTCATTCCCTGGTTGTGCCATGTGTCCCTGGGTGACGTGGTCTACCATCGTGAGTTGGATCAACGGTCTAGATCTCATGTTGATTTGACGGTGCAGATTCAGTCGGGATTTCGCATATCGCGAAATCGAGATTTTCGATGCATTGCATTCTTTGCATATTGAAACCCCGATCCCAGAAACTCCAATGAAGCCTCTTGTCTGCACGTGGATGGTCCCGATATCTGCTTGATTTAACGGCTGTGATCAGATCGCGAAATCGCATATCGCGATTTCGAGGTTTTTGTTGTCGAGTGAACAGGACATTTCAAAGTCCCGATCCCCGATTCTCTGATGGGTTATCTCTCTCGCAAATTTTACAGATCTGACGGCCCTCGTTCTTTCTGGAAATTTGAATGAGATCCTATGGTCACTGACTCTTCTCCTCCCGATTATTGTTGCGCTGCTATTCATTGCTACTGTCATCACTGCAACCACAACTGTACTTGCCATCAATGACAAATATACGCTAATTTGCTTTCTGTTAACTGAAATTTCCAACATTAAGATCCCATTTAAGATCCATCCTCCCTTTTGAGCAAATTGAAATTGAATAAGGCATAAAATATCTTGGGTTTTATTTAAATCCTAATGCATACTTGTTCAATGACTAGTTGTGGCTCTTTAAGAAAATTCAGACTTGGATTGGAATGTGAGTGAATAGATGGTTATCTAGAGGAGGTAGTTTGGTTTTTATTAATTCTATGCTAAGTAGCATCTTGGTTTATTGGGAAACATTAGCTAAAATCCCAAAAGGAATTCTATCAAAAATAAGGAAATCTTGTTTTTAGTTCTTGTGGTCTGGGAAAAAGGAAGCGGATGGCATCCCTCTCGTAAAATGGACAAAGTTGGTTATGACAAAAGAGGGTGGATGATGGGGGATAAAAAATTTAGTTTAGTTTAGCAAGGCTTTGGCTACTTAAAGTATTTAGAGGCTCATTCATAATCAAATGTTGTGGGGAAATGTAATGGCTGCCAAATACTTGGTTGGTTCATCATTTGAGGAGTGGTTTTGCAGGCCCAAAAAAGTGGTATTAAATATCTCCCTGGTATGAAAAGCGTCGGTTGATGGTTTCCCCTTGATCGACAATTAGGTATTTTGGAGATTTGGTAATGGAAGAAAGGTAAGAATAGGTGAAGACCCCTAGGAAGGATCAGTAGGGGTGCACAAATTGTATGAGGATTTGGTATTTAATCTACGTATTCTTGGAATCTCCACCTTGCAAATTGCATGTGTGCAGAATAGGGATGAATCAAGAAGGTCTATTTGGATTGATGCAAGGGAGCTTGGTATAGTAGGTGACCATGTGGAAGAATGTACAGATACAACAACAATTTAAGAGAAAAATTCATTTATTTAAATGATGACGACTATGAATCCTTTCATTGGTACCTTACTCAAAGGAGACCAAGTGCGGTACCTTACTCTTGTAGAAGGTGCTTTCACATGAATAAAGTAGTGGTGGTGGATCTCTACTTGGAAGATGCACGCGCCAACATTGTTTGGTGTTGTAAAGCATTCGTCTTTGCCTCATGATGCTTTTAGAAAAATAAGACCTGTAATAGTCCCCTTACATATAAACAACTAAAAAATCCATACATGACAGCATTAACCATTTCCACCAAAAACTTGTTTCCTCCCAAAATTTTCTAGAAATTATATTCCTTTTTTTCATAAAAAAAAATGTATTAGCTATCATTCCCTATTTGTTTCATCCATAAACCATGAAAAAAATCATAAAGTGACCCAAAATACTAGGTTTTTTGAATAAAAATTTATCCAACGATCATGTATATATCCAGAATTTTGTCCTTGATGATTCTCAAAGACTTTCTACACTCCTCTGTCCAGCTCAAACCCTACTTTTTATAAGCCATATGTTGTCTTATTTCTGTCCTTGTAGACATGTGTGAAGGGAATATGAGTGAAGTATGATTGTAGAGACAAAACATCAAGAAACAAAGGTTGTAGTATGAAATTTATCAAGACTGACTTTTATTTCATCCATTCAATTACAAGGAGTGAATCCCCAAATATTTGTATGTGTGTTACTCCATGTTCCCGAGCCAATATCAATACCAATTTGAGCGCCAACAGTTCTTATAAGTTATTTGATTATTGGCCAAATCCAGCTTTGAAAGATATGTTATGGAACATACAAATATGAAGTATCCCCCCTGCCCCACCCCTAGGAGGGGTTCCCTAAGAAGCACCATTAAAAAAAATCCATGGAAAATATTTATTAATTACTTCTTCAACTAATTGTTTTATATATTGATTTTCTTGGAAATGAGGAAAGGTATATAAAATATTTATACTCTCGACAACACATTTCATAGGTAAAGTATCCTTATCCTCAATCAATTTTTAGTTTCTTGACAACCAAACTCCAAGGAAATATTTAAAGGGAGAGATCTATATCTTTTAGTTCCCTATTAGTGCTCCAAGTTCTGAGAGCCTCCTATATAGTATTCCCAACCCAAACATTTTGTAGACCTGTCATTCTTTCTAGTGCATTCCAAACTTGCTTTGTATATTGGCAAGAAAAAATAAGATGTGATTTTGTTTCATCCTCTTGTTTGCAAAGACATCACCATCCATGTACCGCAAAATTCCTCTTCTAAAAGATATCCCAAGATAAAGATTTTTTATTCAAAATAAGCCACATGAATGTTTTGGACTTTCTTGAACACTTGAAGTTCCAAACTTGTTTCCACCACCAAACCTCGAGATTCTCTCTTCTCTCATTAGCTAAAACTTTGCATCCAATTCTTGGCACATAGTCCCCAGTTGGATTCAATGATGATATAATCTGATCCTCAACGTCTCTTAGTCTAACATAACATGCTTTTAAATTTTTTGTGTACCTCTGCCAAGTAATTGCATTTTCCTCCCTTAGGCTGATCTAACTCTAGGAAAGCTAATGTCACTGCCATGTAAATGCCTTATCTCATCTAGCAATCTAATTTAGTGTATAAAATTCCCTAATTATGAAAACCCCCACTTATGATCCATCAATCTAACCCAATTTGGACTTTCTCCCTTTCCTACATGCCACACCAACCAATTTACAACCAGTGGAAAAGTTGTAATTATCACTTTCCATATAATCGAGGCATTTTGGGTTCTCTTTGTTGATATTATGGTAGTTGCAGGAGGTATTAACCTCCACGTGTAACCTTTGATGAGACTAGAATATTCTGGGAAGTTAGAGAAACCCTAAACAGTTGGATAAGAACCCTAAACGACAAGTCGGCTCAAGAGAAAATGTAATATTAAGTTATTAGCCTCCACGAGTAGAAGTCGGCCCAGTTAGATCACTTGGAGGACTATAAATAGAGGGCACTAGAGCTCATTTGTGACTCACTCACTCAAAACTGCATAAGACCAGTAGTGTGCAAGTTTGGAGAGGAGTTGCAACTGCAACTATTGCAACTAGAAAATTCTCGATTTTGGCTTGGACTTTATCTTGATCATGGTTTGGAATTTCTGCTTGGTACGCTAGCTTTGAAGAGAGTTACACTACCTTGGTTGGCTATTGGTTCTAGGGTTTGCTTCCAGAATTATTATCTATGTCAAGGTTAAGGTGCTCGGGGGTGGCTTCGGCCTATGGTTGGGTGACAATATTGCTATATTGTCTATGGTGAAATGAGCACACCTACTTTTCTAACACGTTATGGGCCCACACTATCTTCGAACAGTCTAACCATTGGAAGATATATTGGAAGGATTTTCTCAGTTGCAGTTACAGTTGCAGTCAAAGTTTTGTTGGAACAATGAAACCCTAACCCTCTTGTTAGGGAACCTTAAGTGAAGACCTTGACCTAATTTCGGGATAGCCTAGTGCGCCCTAGCCTAGCACACCTACGGGTACTCTCAGCAAGCCAAAACCTCAAGCTTGAGTTTTTGGTCAAAGTCAAAGGTTGACCAAGTAAATTTCAAAGGTTGACCAAGTCAAAGTAGTCATGACTTACTCTATGAATTCAAAAAACAAGTTAGAAGGGGATTCTAACTTTAGAACATGGAAGACAAGGATTGACCTCATCCTTGCCAAGAATAAAGTATTGGATATCGTGAAAGGCAAGATCATGGAACCACAGTTTGAAGTAGGAAAAGAGAAGGAAACTCATAAAGTCCCAATTATGGAGAAGTTAAAGGACAATGACTTCAACACTATGAATATCATAGTGGACTCTGTAAAATACCATCCGATACCCTACATATCTCATCTTGACTCATCTAAGAAGATGTATGATGCCCTAACTAACCTCTTCTCAGTTAGAAACATTAGACAAGTAATAAGTCTGAAGAATGAGCTCTGTGACATGAAAATGAATGATGATGATAGCATAACATCATACTCTGTGAGAATATCTCTCAGTTAAGAGATCAATGACAGGCTATCGAAGAAATTATTTCAGAAAAAAGAACTAGTAAATATAATACTCAACGACCTTCCCAAGACATGGGATGCATTTTCCACAAGCATGAAAAGGATATAATGCTTCAAATGTCGAAAATATGGTCACTACAGGAACCACTATCCTTAATTAAAGAAAAGGAAGGAAACAAACGAAGAAACAGTTGTTGAAGAAAGGGAACCCTCAAAGAAAGCCAAGAAGGATAAAACAAAATTCTTCTTATAGTCAAGGTAACATTATTCTTCTATAACATAGTTCTTGTACATACCATGTTTACATAGTTTCTGTACATATTATGCATATCCATTTCTTAGAAGAAAAGATGGTCAGTGAAACAATACATATGAAAGAATAACAAGATAAGGATTGTTATTACGATGACTACAAGAAGATGAAGTATGTTGGAAAAATTCCCGAGGAATCTATTATATAAGTAACAACTGTCATATAGGCCTAAATAAGAATCAAACTTTAAGAGACCCAGAAGGAGTCAAATCAGAAAGAAGTCAGTAATCAAGAGAAAATTATAATAAGACCCTTGACACTTTACAGAAGACAATAAGGACGTAGACAGAAACATGGACTCTCTTAGATGGAGGGAGATGATTAAATAATTCCAAAAGAACATGAATTCATGCATGAAGCAAGGATTAGGAGGAATCTAATCCTAAATGATATGATCCATTGAATAATTCGTGAAGATTATGAAGTATATGTCAATGTTCCCATTGAAAGTAGCAACCATGATAAGCAGCACGTGTTCAGTTTGACTCTAGAAGAAGTTTTCTTCGAAAATAAGTCTTAAGTATCCTTGACTGTCCCTCTACATCCATGTTTGATCCAAATGGATCTCTCTGGCCTCCCACCTATTCCAACTGGCTCATTTTGGCAATTTTCCAATTTGGCAATTTTTTCCCTAGTTTTCGAGTCCCCGACTAGTGAGGTCGTTTTGAGGCCCTAAACAATGTTTTTTAGGGCTCGCCACAATGAAAATGGCATTTAATAGATAACAACAAAATGTGTATTCCTCGGATAGACCTTTCCAATGGGCTATCATGCGCCTAAAATGGAGATCGTATGCAAAAGTTACGACCCCGCGAAGTTGATGTACTAACTTACCCAAATGGGGCCCACATGACTTTTGGTGCTTCATCTCCTAGGGTTAGGTTTTTTGGATGTATAGGGTTTTTGAAATTCATGTTTATTGTAAAAAGGCCTTTAGAGCCTCATTGTAATGATCTTCTTGCGAATGAGCACATCTGTCACATTTCTTCTCAGAGATAAGTCGCCACCATTCTAGCAAGCTTGTTTCCGTTGCATTTTACAGTTTTCGTTTATTTCCTTATTGAATAGGAACTAGTTTTACTGTATATCTGTTATTCTGTGTTAAGAATATTTTGATAATAATCTATATCCATTTCATTTTGAAAATACATTTTGGATCACTGGTATCAAAGCGGTCTTCTCCTTGTCGTTCTTAATGCATGTCCCCAACGAGGTCAGGGTACAAAGAATTGGGTCTCGAGCTTGTTTCTCTTGAGGAAAAAATATCTCACACCGCCAAACGACCTCTCATGGAAGAAGAAAAGAAAGATGATGGGACAGGAGATCCCTTCAAAATGTTTCTCCAGGGATCCCTCATGCAATAGAGGAACGATATGATGGATAGTTTTGCGCAAATCCTGCGGCGGCTACCAACAGGCGGTGCATCTTCCTCAAACAGAAGTGTCTCCCCCTTCAAGGTACAAATCAACTTCGATATTCCTATATTTGAAGGTCAGATAGACACAAATGCGGTAACCAAATGGTTGAATCCGATAGAAGGGTATTTCTCAGTCCATAACTTCTCGATTAGAGAAAATATTACTTTTATGCTCCGCAAAGTCATCCCCCATGTCAAAGATTGGTGGGAAACTTTTTGTGAGCAAAAGGAAACATAGGAACCCTCATTATTTATAGTCGGAGTCACCTGGGATTCCTTCAGGGATTCTATTAAGGAAAAATACTACCCTGTTGGAAGTTATGACGACCTGTACACAAAATGGACCACGCTGCGGCAGGAAAGAGACCAAGTGGTGCCCGAGTTCACAAATATCTTCCATACCTTTCGCACCAAGATGGGTATCAAATATTCTGAAAGACATCTGGTTCTCAAGTATTGTGACATTTTTCATAGATACATCTAGGCCAAACTGGAGTTTCTGGATATCTCATCCTTGGGCGCGGCCTACCGATATGCCGTCAAAATCGAGCAGAAGCTCAAACAAAATACGCGGCAATTTGGGCCTGGGAAACCCGCAAAGAAAAATCCAGGAAAGGGCGGCCCCAACCCATAGAAAAAAGGAAAGAAAAAATACAAACAACCTTAGGACAACCAGTCCAAGCTGCAAGCAAAGAGGGAAACCGAAAAGACACAGAAAGATACCGGGAAGTGGTGCGACTTCCATAAGAGCCCCTAGCATAACATTGTTAATTGTCGCTCGAAGCAGTCACTGGTGGTTGAGGTGAAAGCCTTTGAATCATATGCAGGTTTCGACTCTGAGTCAGAACCAGAAAGGGGGAGATAGATCATTGACGTAGAACCAAGTGCTACCATTGCTACCACCAAGCTCTAGCCCGGTGAACTAGACGAGCCAGAGGAAGGTGATCGCCTCTTTCATTCATAGATGTGGGTGAAGGGTACCCCATTTCACTTCATCATTGATAGTGGTAGCTAGAAGAAACTCATCTCAACAGAGGTTTTCAAGCGACTCACCCTGCCGACAATGCCGCACCCGCAACCCTACACCATTGGATGGATCTGCCAAGGAAGCGACATTCGTGTCAGCCAACAATGTCACTTGTCATACCGCATCAAGCCCTTCAAAAATGAGGTATTGTGTGATGTTGCTCCTCTCAAAGTTTGTAATGTTCTTTTGGACCAATCATATTTATGGAAACGTCATGTTGTATATGAGTCTAGGCCTCGCAATTTTTTTATTACTTTGAAACATAAATTGTACATGATACCCGAGGTAGTCCCACCCAGTGCTATTCCCTTGATCTCTGCCAAGCAATGCAGAAAGGTCATCTCTCAAACAAGGAAGTTTTTTTCTTCGTGATTCGCTCTCAAAATGTGTGAAACATCGCAGCCACATCCAAGGTATATGTGACCGACCTCTCCACACAGCAGAAGCAAGTGGATAAGGTCGTGCAAGACTACTCAGATATCTTCTCCTCACCTACCGGGGTACCTCTGCACTGTCAGGTCAAGCACCCCATCGATATAACCCTCAGCGCATCATTGCCCAATGGGCCAGTCTACTGCCACTCTCTGTCAGAAAATGAGGAGATCAAGCAACAGATCCAAGAACTGCTCCACAAGGGGCACATTTGTCCCAGCTCATCACCTTGCGAGAGCCCAATCATGTTGGTATAGAAGAAAGATGGAACCTGGCGACTCTGCATTGATTATCGGGCCCTGAATAAAATCACAATAAAAAACCAGAACCCAATTCCCCGAATCGATGACCTCCTTGATCAACTCATGGGGGGCAAATATTTCAGTAAGATTGATATGAAATCTGGCTACCACCATGTCCCAATAGAACAGCCAGATGTATGGAAGACCGCCTTCAAGTCAAAGGAAGGTCTTTTTGAATGGTTGGTCATTCCCTTTGGTTTGACAAATGCTTCAACCACTTTCATGAGGATGATGGACCATATCCTGCAACCATTCACCAATAATTTTGTAGTGGTGTATCTGGATGACATCCTCATTTACATCAAGACTTGGGCATAACACTTGCAGCATATTCAGCTGGTTCTGCACACCCTGCAACAACACCAGCTCTACGCCAACTTGGAAAAATCCTCCTTCGGCATGGAAATGGTTCATTACCTGGGCTACATCGTTTATTAGCATGGTGTACATGTGGATCGAGCCAAAATCCAAGTCATCTGTGACTGGGAAGCCCCAACCACACTCATTGAGATTTGGATCGTCTTGGGCATTGCCAATTTCTACCGCGGGTTCGTGTTGGGATTCTCCCATATTGCATGGGCCCTCAGCCAAGTAACCAAGGGTGGTGGTAAGGAGAAATTTGTGTGGGGTCGGTCCCAACAACAAGCATTCGAAGATTTGAAGCAACTCTTGTACTCAAACCCAATACTTTCACTACCGGACCTGCAGCAGCCCTTTGATATCGAGATAGATACTTCAGACTATGTTGTGGGCATCGTTCTCACTTAGCACAACCACCCTATGGCCTATCATAGTGAGACACTATCAGATGTTGTCTGTAAGTACCCTACTTCCGACAAAGAAATGTACTCCATTGTGCAAGACTGCCCCTAGTAGAGACATTACATTCTTTAGAAGGAGATAGTCATCCACACTAATCATAAGCCACTACATTTCATGTAGACACAAGGAAAATTGCAGAATGACCGGCAATAGAAGTGGTCCACGTACTTGCAGCAATTCCACCTCAACATCAAGAATAAAACGAGAAGCACCAACCGCGTTGTTGATTGCCTCAATAGATTGCCAGTCGCGACACTCACCACGATGCTAGACTCTTCTGGCCATGAGACCTTTGGACGGCCCCAACTCTATGAGATGGACCTGAACTTCACCACCACCTACCAAATGTTGGTTGCAAACGCAGTTGTCATTGATTTCCATATTTAGGATGGGTTGTTGTGTCGTCTGGGCCATATATGTGTTCCATAAAGCAAGTGAGCAAAGCTGATCTGGGAATCCCACTACAGTCGGGTGGCAGGACATTTCAGCGTCAAAAATATAGTGGCAATGCTGCAGAAACATTTATATTGGTCGTAACATTGACAGGAGGTCAACAAGTATATTAGGTCCTGCACTACCTGTGCGATTTCCAAATCGACCACTAAGAAATAGGGCATGTACACCCCTCTTCCTACTCCTGACGGGCTATAGGAATCCATCTCAATGGACTACATGTCGGGCCTCCCATCCACCAAGCGGGGCAATGACTATGTTTTTCTAGTTGTGGATCGCTTTTCTAAGATGGCGATTATGGTCGCCTGCAAGAAGAGCATCACATCAGAGGCCACTGCCAAGATCTTCTTTGAAAGAGTCTGGGTACATTTTGGAATCCCACAAACCATTGTCTCAGATCAGGACAGTCAATTTCTCAGCACATTTTTTTCAAGCCTATGGTCACTTCTAGACACCAAGCTCACCAAATCCACGGCCTTCCACCCCCAGACAGATGGCTAAAACGAGGTCATAAATCAAATTATCGTGCATATCCTACGCATGTATAATTCCAAGCACCCTCACACATGGGATGAGAGTCTCCCTTATGTTCATCATAGCTACAATCAAGCCCTTCATAGTTCAACCGGCATAGTTCAACCGGCCACAACCCCTTTCAGGTGGGGTTGGGATTCCAACCATTGGGTCCCATAGATGTTGCACTACACCGTGCGGTCACCTCAATCGACTCATCTCCTGCTCCAACTGAAGTTAAAAAATCCACCCAGTTCATTGAGCAGATCCAACACATCCGCCAACAGGTTTAGTATATCCTACAAAAGTCTAATGACAAGGACAAGCAGCGCCATGATCAACATCGGGCGCCACATAAGTTTCAGGTGGGAAACAAAGTTTGGTTGCACTTGCAGAAAGAGCACCTTACAGGACCCCATCGAAAGCTTCACCCACTCTGTTATGGGTCGTACACCATCACCAAGGTTGTGGGTGATAATTCTTTCGAGCTCAACATTCCTCCTTTCCTTGGCTTGCACCGATTTTTCAACGTGGATATTCTTCGACCGTATTTCCTACCATTATTGGACACGTCAGAGATAGAAGAACAACTGACACCAACAGAGCTCAAATATGACTGCATACAACAGGCATCCATTGATCATATTGTGGAAAAACAGATCAAGGGCACTCGCCAGCGAAGGATCCAGCTTTATCGAGTTTTCAAAGCATGGCAGCTCCTGCACCAAGGCAAGTGGTTCACCCGGGGCCAAATTCAGCAGAAATTTCCTCATTTGATGGGGGAACTCAACGCAATGGAGACCATTTCTTCCTAATGGGGGAGGATTGATACATATGGATTTTGGTGGCCTCCCACCTATTCCAACTGGTTCATTTTGGAAGTTTTCCAGTTTGGTAGTTTTTTCCCTAGTTTTCGGGTCCCTAACTTGTGGGGCCATTTTGAGGCCCTAAACAACGTTTTTTAGGGATCGCCACAATTAATCTAACCTTTGCTAAATAGAAACACAATGTGTAGTCCTCAGATAGACCTTTCCAATGGGATATCATGCGCCTAAAACAGATATCGTACGCAAAAGTTACGACCCTGGAAAGTTGATGTACTAACTTACCCAAACGAGGCCCACATGACTTTTGGGGCTTCATCTCCTAGATTTAGGTTTTTTGGATGTCTAGGGTTTTTGACATTCATGTTTATTGTAAAAAGGCCTTCAGAGCCTCATTGTAATGATCTTCTTGCGAATGATCGCAACCGTCACATCTCTTGTCAGAGATAAGCTGTCACCATTCTAGCAAGCTTGTTTCTGGTGCATTTTACAGTTTTAGCTTATTTCCTTATTGAATAGAAACTAGTTTTATTGTATATTTGTTATTATGTGTTAAGCATCTTTTGATAATAATATGTATTCATTTTGTTCTGCAAATATATTCCAGATAAATGTTCCTATGATGAAAGGAACAAGTTGGAATATTCAGGAAGGAAGGGCATGGAATCTATAGAAGACTCCATGGATCCAAAAGCTAAACAGGAACATGAGGAAGAACATGAAGATTCCAAGAAAGAAAGAAAAGCGAGGACAACTAGTTAGTATACCAAAAATCATAAGACTACCATCTTGAACCCACTAGAAGCAATCAAGCAGAAGAAATGGAAGTTGTGATGAAGAACAATGTATGTAAGAAAATGAGAAAAAGAATTATGAATGGAAGCATTGAAATATTCAGAACTAGAGGTTCTTCCAGAAGAAGGGAAAAGACTAGGAGGAAAACTTGTTCCAGTAAACCAGATATACCTCTTGCAGTGTCCATATATTGAAATATACATGTAAAAGATTGTTCTTCCCAAATTGAGAAAGAATCTTATACCAGAAAGAGACCCATGTATGCATATATAATAAGACCTTGTATGGATTCAAACAATTTAATGCAGAGTATCTCATATATAGAAAAAGCATGGTGAAAACTTTCTATGACAGAGATAGTGTAAGATAATGGTTACTCAGAAGTCTGGGATGGTGGATTTTTAATTCATGGAAAACTCCCATGATGACAAATCTACAGAAGTTGAGAGACTCTAATCTAGTATCGACAATTGATTGGCTTGTTAAAGTATTTGGAGAATACTTAGCTGGATATTTTCCTTATGGGACGTTTGAGTTATGATATACATCTGCATGGATTTCTTGATTCAGATTAGGCAGGGAGTGCAGATGACAGAAGAAGGGCTAATTAGATATGTTTTTGTTTGAGCTTTGTCACGGTGCCATGAGATAGCAGCAAAATGTGTATTGCTCATATAGACCTTTCCAATGGGATATCGTTCGCCCATAATGGAGATTTTATGAAAAAGTTACGACCACGAGAAGTTGATGTACTAACTTACCCAAACGGGGCCCACATGACTTTTAGCGCTTCATCTCCTAGGGTTAGGTTTTTTGGATGTCTAGGGTTTTTGACATTCTTGTTTATTGTAAAAAGGCCTTCAGAGCCTCATTGTAATGATATTCTTGTGAATGAGCACATCCATCACATATCTTCTTAGAGATAAGTCACCACCATTCTAGCAAGCTTGTTTCCGCTGCATTTTACAATTTCAGCTTATTTCCTTTTTTAATAGAAACCAGTTTTAATGTATATTTGTTATTCTGTGTTAAGCATATTTTGATAATAATCTATATCCATTTCGTTCTGAAAATACATTTTGGATCAGTGGTATCAGAGCCATCTTCTCCTTGTTGTTCTTAATGCATGTCCCCAACGAGGTCAGGGTACAAATAATTGGGTCTTGAGCTTGTTTCTCTTGAGGAAAAAATCTCTCTCACACCCAAATGAGCTCTCATGGAAGAAGAAAAGAAAGATGAAGGGACAGGAGATCCCCTCAAAATGTTGCTCGAGGAATCCCTCATGCAACAGAGGAATGAGATGATGGATATTTTTGCGCAAATCCTTCAGCGACTACCAACACACAACGCATCTTCATCTTCCTGAAATGGAGGCGTCTCCCCCTTCAAGGTACAAATCAACTTCAATATTCCTATAATTGAAGGTCAGATAGACGCAAATGCGGTAGACAAATGGTTGAATCTGCTATAAGGGTATTTCTATGTCCATAACTTCTTGATAAGAGAAAATATTACTTTTGTGCTCCTCAAAGACGTCCCCCATGTCAAAGATTGGTGGGAAAATTTTTGTGAGAAAAATGAAACATAGGAACCCTCATTATTTATAGTCGCAGTCACCTGGGAGTCCTTCAGGAATTCTATTAAGGAAAAATACTACCCTATTGGAAGTTATGACGACCTGTACACAAAATGGACCACGCTATGGCAGGAAAGAGACCAAGTAGTGCCTGAGTTCACAAATATCTTCCATACCTTGCACACCAAAATGGGTATCAAATATTTTGAGCGACATCTGGTGCTCAAGTAGCGCAACGGTCTACATAGATACATCCAGGCCGAAATGGAGTTTCTAGATATCTCATTCTTGGGTGCGGCCTACCGATATGCCGTCAAAATCAAGCAAAATCTCAAACAAAAGACACGACAATTTGGGCCTGGGAAACCCACAAAGAAAAATCCAGGAAAGGGAAGCCCCAACCCGCAAAACAAAGGAAATAGAAAAGACAAACAACCTTAGGACAACCAATCCAAGATGCAAGCAAAGAAGGAAACCGAAAAGACAAAGAAAGATATTGGGAAGTGGTGCGACTTCCATAAGAGCCCTTAGCATAACACTGTTGATTGTCGCTCGAAGTAGTCATTGGTGGCTGAGGTGAAAGCCTTTGAATCATATGCAGATTTCGACTATGAGTCAGAACCAGAAAGGGGGAGACGGATCATTGACGTAGAACCAAGTGCTACCATTTCTACCACCAAGCTCCAGCTCGGTGAACCAGACGAGCCAGAGGAAGGTGAGCGCCTTTTTCATTCACAGATGTGGGTGAAGGGTACCCCATTGCACTTCATCATTGATAGCGGTAGCCAAAAGAACCTCATCTCAACAGAGGTTTTCAAGCGACTCACCCTGCCGATAACGTCGCACCCGCAACCCTACACCATCGGATGGCTCCGCCAAGGAAGTGACATTCGTGTCAGCCAACAATGTCACTTGTCATATGGCATCAAGTCCTTCAAAGATGAGGTATTATGTGATTTTTCTCCTCTCAAAGTTTGTAATGTTATTTTGGGCCAATCATATTTATGGAAACGTCATGTTGTATATGAGTCTAGGCCTCACAGTTTTATTATTACTTTGAAAAAGATATTGTACATGATACCCGAGGCAGTCCCACCCAGTGCCATTTCCTTGATCTCTGCCAAGCAATGCAGAAAGGTCATCTCTCAGACAGGGACATTTGTCTTCTTCGTGATTCACTCTCAGAATGAGTGAAAGATGACAGCCACATCCAGGGTCTACGCGGTCGACCTCTCCACACAGCAGAAGCAAGTGGATAAGGTCATGCAAGACTACTCAAATATCCTATCCTCACCTACCAGGGTACCTCTGCACTGTTAGGTCAAGCACCCCATCGATATTACCCTCGACGCATCGCTACCCATTGGGCCAGTCTACTGCCACTCTCTGTTAGAGAATGATGAGATCAAGTGACAGATCCAAGAACTAATCCACACGGGGCACATTTTTCCTAGCTCATCATGTTGCGGGAGCCCAATCATGTTGGTGTAGAAGAGAGATGGAACCTAGCGAATATGCATTGATTTCCAGGGCTTGAATAAAATCACAATCAAAAACCAAAACCTAATTCCCCGAATCGATGACCTCCTTGATCAACTCATGGGGGGGGGAATACTTCAGTAAGATTGATCTGAAGTCTGGCTACCACCATGTCCCAATAGAACAGATAGATGTATGGAAGACCGCCTTCAAGTCAAAGGAAGGTCTTTTTGAATGGTTGGTCATGCCCTTTGGTTTGACAAATGCTTCAACCACTTTCATGAGGATGATGGATGATATCCTGTGACCATTCACCAATAATTTTGTAGTGGTGTATCTGGATGACATCCTCATTTACAGCAAGACTTGGGCCTAACACTTGCAACATATTTAGTAGGTTTTGCACACCCTGCACGACACCAGCTCTACGCCAACTTGGAAAAATGCTCCTTCGACATGGATATGGTTCATTACCTGGGCTACATCGTTGATCAGCATGACGTACATGTGGATCGAGCGAAAATCCAAGTCATCTGCGACTGGGAAGCCCCAACCACACTCACTGAGCTTCGGAGCTTCTTGGGCCTTGCTAATTTCTACCACAGGTTCGTGTTGGGATTCTCCCATATTGCATGGGTCCTTAGCCAAGTAACCAGGGGTGGTGGTAAGGAGAAATGTGTGTGGGTCCGGTCCCAACAACAAGCGCTCAATGATTTGAAGTAGTGCTTGTGCTCAGACCCAATACTTTCACTACCAGACCTACAGCGGCTCTTTGAGATTGAGATAGATGCTTCAGACTATGTTGTGGGCATCGTTCTCACTTAGCAAGGCCACCCTGTGGCCTATCATAGTGAGACACTATCAGATGTTGTTCATAAGTACCCTACTTCTGACAAAGAAATGTACTCCATTGTGCAAGCATGCCCCTAGTGGAGACATTACATTCTTTGGAAGGAGATAGTCATCCACACTGATCATAAGCCACTGCAGTTCATGTAAACACAAGGAAAATTGTAGAATGACCGCCATCCGAAGTGGTCCATGTACTTGCAGCAATTCCACCTCAACATCAAGTATAAAATGAGAAGCACCAACTGCATCATTGATTGCCTCAATAGACCGCCAGTCGCAACACTCACCACGATGCTAGACTCTTGCGGCCATGATACCTCTGGATGGCCCCAACTCTATGAGACAGACCCGAAATTCACCACCACCTACCAAATGTTGGTCGCAAACGCAGTTGTCACTAATTTCCATCTTTAGGATAGGTTGTTGTGTTTTCTGGGCCATATATGTGTTCCATCAAGCGAGCGAGCGAAGATGATCTGGGAAGCCCACTACAATCGGGTGGCAGGACACTTCAGCATCAAAAAGATAGTGTCAATGCTGTAGAAACATTTCTATTGGTCGAAACTTTGACAGGAGGTCAACAAGTATATTGGG
Organism: Picea engelmannii; assembly: GCA_009831015.1. Taxonomy (NCBI): domain Eukaryota; kingdom Viridiplantae; phylum Streptophyta; class Pinopsida; order Pinales; family Pinaceae; genus Picea; species Picea engelmannii. Next base: position 191,505 of record ML804811.1, read on the forward strand.
TCTTGCACTGCCTGCGCGATTGTCAAACCGACCACTAAGAAACAGGGCATGTACACCCCTCTTCCTACTCCTGACAGGCCATGGGAATCCATCTCAATGGACTACAAGTCGGGCCTCCCGTCCACCAAGCGAGGCAATGACTGTGTTTTTCTGGTTGTGGATCGCTTTGCTAAGATGGCGATTATGGTCGCCTGCAAGAAGAGCATCACAGCAGAGGCCACTGCCAAGCTCTTCTTTGAACGAGTCTGGGTACATTTTGGAATCCCACAAATTATTTTCTAAGATCGTGACAATTGATTTCTCATCACATTCTAGTCAAGCCTATGGTCACTTCTGGACACCAAACTCACCAAATCCACGGCCTTCCACCCCCAGATAGATGGCTAAACCGATGTCGTAAATCAAATGATCGTGCATATCCTACGCATGTATAATTCCAAGAACCCTCGCACATGGGATGAGATTCTCCCCTATGTTCATCATAGCTACAACCGAGCCTTGCATAGCTCAACCAGCCACAACCCCTTTCAGGTGGGGTTGGGATTCCAACCATTGGGTCCCATAGATGTTTCACTACACCTTGTGGTCACCTTAGCCGACTCATCTCCTGCTCCAACTGAAGTTAAAAAATCCACTCGGTTCATTGAGCAGATCCAGCACATTTGCCAACAAGTTCAGTATATCCTACAAAAGTCTAATGACAAGTACAAGTAGTGTCATGATCAACATCGGGTGCCACATAAGTTTCAAGTGGGCGACAAAGTTTGGTTGCACTTGCAGAAATAGCACCTTATAGGACCCCATTGGAAGCTTCACCCACTTTGTTATGGGTCGCACACCATCACCAAGGTTGTGGGTGATAATTATTTCGAGCTCAACATTCCCCCTTTCCTTGGCTTGCACCCAGTGTTCAACGTGGATATCCTTCGACCGTATTTCCCACCATTACTGGACACCTCAGAGATAGCAGAACAACTGACACCAACATAGCTCAAACTTGACTGCATACAACATGAATCCATTGATCATATTGTGGAAAAACAGATCAAGGGAACTCGCTAGCGAAGGATCGAGCTTTATCGAGTTGTCAACGCAGGGCAGATCCTGCACCAAGGCAAGTGGCTCACCCGGGGCCAAATTCAGCAGAAAATTCCTCATTTGATGGGGTAACTCAACGCAATCGATACCATTGCTTCCTAATGGGGGAGGATTGATCCATATGGATTTCAATGGCATCCCACCTATTCCAACTGGCTCATTTTGGAAGTTTTTCAGTTTGGTATTTTTTTCACTAGTTTTCAGGTCCCTAACTTGCGGGGCCGTTTTGAGGCCCTAAACAATGATTTTTAGGGATCGCCACAATCAAACTAACCTTTTATAAATAGAAAAAAAATGTGTATTCCTCAGATAGACCTTTCCAATGGGATATCGTGCGCCTAAAACGAAGATCGTATGCAAAAGTTACGACCCCGGAAAGTTGATGTACTAACTTACCCAAACGAGGCCCACATGACTTTTGGGGCTTCATCTCCTAGGGTTAAGTTTTTTGGATGTATAGGGTTTTTGACATTTTTGTTTATTGTAAAAAGGCCTTCAGAGCCTCATTGTAATGATCTTCTTGCGAATGAGTGCAACCGTCACATCTCTTCTCAGAGATAAGTCGTCACCATTCTAGCAAGCTTGTTTCCGCTGCATTTTACAGTTTCAACTTATTTCCTTATTGAATAGAAACTAGTTTTACTATATATCTGTTATTCTGTGTTAAGAATATTTTGATAATAATATGTATTCATTTCATTATGAAAATATATTCCAGGTAAATGTTCCTATGATGAAAGGAACAAGTTGGAATATTCAGGAAGGAAGGGCATGTAATCTATATAAGACTCCATGGATCCAAAAGCTAAAGAGGAACATGATGAAGAACATGAAGACTCCAAGAAAGAAAGAAAAGTTGGGACAACCAGTTAGTATACCGAAAATCATAAGACTACCATCTTGAACCCTCTAGAAGCAATCAAGCAGAAGAAATGGAAGTTGTGATGAACAACAATGTATGTAAGAAAATGAGAAAAAGACTTATGAATGGAAGCATTGCGATATTCAGAACTAGAGATTCTTCCAGAAGAAGGGAAAAGACTATGAGGAAAACTTGTTCCAGTAAACCAGATATACCTCTTGTGGTGTCCATAAATTGAAATATACATGTAAAAGATTGTTCTTCCCAAATTGAGAAAGAAGCTTATACCAGAAAGAGACCCATGTATGCAGATATAAGAAGACCTTGTATGGATTCAAGAAACTTAATGCAGAGTATCTCATATATAGCAGAAGCATAGTGAAAACTTTCTATGACAGAGATAGTGTATCAGAATGGTTACTCAGAAGTCTGGGATGGTGGATTGTTAATTCATGGAAAACTTCCTTGATGATAGATCTAGAGAAGTTGAGAGACTCTAACCCGGTATCGACTATTGATTGGCTCGTTAAAGTATTTGGAGAATACTCAGCCAGATATTTTTCTTATGGGACATTTGAGTTATGATATACATCTGCATGGATTTATCGATTCAGATTAGGCAAGGAGTGCAGATGACAAAAGAAGGGCTACTTGGATATGTTTTTGTTTGAGCTTTGTCACGATGCCATGAGCTAGCAGGAAACAAGAAGTTTGTTGCAATCAACAAAAGAGTATATTGCACCTTGTGATGCTTGTACAGAAGCAATAAGTTGATTTTTGGACTGTCTGATAAGGTGTTGAATTCAACCATGATATATTGTAATGATCAGAGCTATGTGAAGCTTTCAGAGAAACCAATGTTCCATGACAAGCCGAAGTACATTGAGATCAAGAAATATATTCTCCATGATAAATTCCAAAAGAGAGAAGTGGTTCTCTAGTATATATCCACAGATGAGAAGATAGCATATATTTTGGTAAAGGCTTTATCCAAGATGAAAATTTTGTGAGACAAGTTGGGGATCAAGGAGACGGATTCCTTATTGAAAAACAAAGTGATTACTCCCAGGTTATGAGGGAGAAATGATATGTTATTTATCTATGGATGGTCATTTTCTAGTTCAGAAAATAGTTCAGGTTGAGTAGTTCCTTTCCAATTCGAAAAGTGGTTCGAGATTTCTGACGAACAAGAATTTTCCAGTTCGGAAAATTGTCCAGATAGGATAGTGATTTTCATAATGAAAATGGTCAGATAGATTGTTGATGTACCATAGACAGTGATTCCCCTTGTGGATAGTCTAGGGGAATGGTCTAGGATAGTCATTCTTCTTGGCAATCACTCTGAGTAGTGGTCAAGTAGAATGGTTCACCTCGTTGAGCAGTCGTTCTTTCGAATTTCACAGTTGTGAGAATTTTCGAAGAATGGTCCATTTTGGAGGTTGGTGTTGGAAAATCATTTCCATAGGAAATGGTCCAGACAGTGATTCCCTAGGGCAGACCCATTCTCTCCCAGTTCCACTATGTTTAGTGCCGGAGGAATTGCCCAGTTAGGTGAATGTTCTAGGTTCAACATTTGGGGACAAGCATTCCCTAGGGCAGACTCATTATCTCTAACTTGCACTATGATTAGTGTCAGAGGAATGGCCCAGTTAGGTGAATGGTCCAAGCTCATAAATCAGGGACAATTATTCTTCTATGATTTGGAAGAATAGTCCAGATATCCCGTGGATGATCTTTTACTTTCTAATGGAAAATGCTCTTCCAGATCTCACTGATGTGAGTGGAAGAATGGCCTAGATGACTCAGTGTGTATCATGATATTGTTATGCAAGTTGACATTAGATGATATGATTGTTGTGGAGACTGTATTTCTCTAGACAATAGTTGTATGTTATTGTGGTGGATGTGTTCCACTAGTTGTGACTATGTGTCACTGGTTAGTAGCAATGTTATACTAGGTGTGGTTCTGTACCACTAGATAGTAGTTGTTTACTAGTATGGATAGACACATTTGTGTTCTATTGGATGGAATTGCTCTGATTTCCATGGAGACTATCACTAGTGTTGGAAATGATTGCCAGCTAGATGGATAGTCAGTATGCTGATGGACAGACATTTTCCTTGAATTCATAGTAGTGGCCAGAGGGAAAATGGTCCAGGACAGTCATTCTTCTTGGATGTATGTCTGGATTAGAAGAATAGTCTTTGTATCCTATGGTGTGGCTTCCAGCATCTCTTGGAACACTTATTCTTCTAGGACATATGTCTGGATTAGAAGAATGGTTCTTGTATAACTCTGTGGAGTGAGTGACTTATTAAGCATCATGCTCGATTACTCAAATGGAGTATGGCCTCGAGAGATGATGCAGTTGATGCTATCAGATGATACTGATAGTGATGATGTTTCTCGTGAGTTGATCTATGTGATCATGATATAGCTTGTGTGGCTATGATGGTGCTACCGGTTGAATGGTCTACTTGTGCTCAAGACTGTTTCCTTTAATACCTCCCTAGCTAGGAGGGTGTGTTGATATTATGGTAGTTGCGGGAGGTATTAACCTCCACGTGTAACCTTTGACGAGACTAGAATATTATTGGAAGCTAGAGAAACCCTAAACGGTTGGATAAGAACCCTAAAAGACAAGTTGGCTCAAGAGAAAATGCAATATTAAGTTATTAGCCTCCATGAGTAGAAGTTAGCCCATTTAGGTCACTTAAAGGACTATAAATAGAGGGCGCTAGATCTCATTTGTGACTCACTCACTCGAAACTGCATAATACCAATAGTGCGCAAGTTTAGAGAGGAGTTGCAACTGCAGCTGCTACAACTGGAAAATTTCGGGTTTTGGCTTGGACTTTCTCTTGGTTATGGTTTGGACTTTCTGCTTGGTACGCTAGCTCTAGAGAGAGGTACACTACCTTGGTTGGATATTGGTTCTAGGGTTTTCTTTCAGAATTATTCTATCTGTCAAGGTTAAGGTGCTCAGGGGTGGCTTCGGCCTATGGTTGGGTGATAATATTGCTATATTGTCTATGGTGAAATGAGCACACCTACTTTTCCAACACTCTTAACCATATTTCTTACCCATTCCTCCATGATATTTGGAGGTATGTACTTGTCCTTTATGAATTGATCCCACAAACCATAACCTTCAATTAATTTACATACATTCTTTGTGGCTAATTCCTTAGAAAAGAGGTAAATTTTCATTAACCCCCATCCAACTTGAGCCTTTGGTATTGTTAACTTTTTCCAAGAAGCCATAACAATTCATTTTTTCCTAGTTCTCCTAACCAAATGAACTCATAGAATAATCCCTCATCCTTTCCAACACTCCTTTGGATATCCATGTGAGTGATATCTAGTAAACTTGAATAGCTTCTAAGACTTCTTTAACCAAAACCACGTGCACCCCTCTAGATAGCCATTGATTACACCAAGTATTTAGATTTTTTTCCACCTTTGATATCAACCATTGCCAATAACCCTTTTATGCATAATAGCTTTTAATTAAAATCCTAAATATTTGAAACAAACATCTAATTTGGCCACATTGTAGAGAAACAATTTGGTGATAAATATTTTATCCCTCTTAGAGATACCCCAAAATGATATCATCATTTTTTCTATATTTATCTTCATGCATGTGGTCATGCAGAAAATATCAATGATTTCTTTGAGATACTCAACCACTCTTCTTGAACCTTTACAAAAAATAAGGATATTGTCAACATATAGCACATGTGTAACATAACAAGGGTTTCCAACATTTATCCCTTTGAAACTACAATTTTCGATGGCCTCCTTTAGTGATTTTCTTAGAGCTTCTACAACTAGAAGGAATAGGTGGGGGGATAATGGGAACCCATTTCTAAGTCATCTTTCTATCCTAAATAAGGGATATGCTACACCATTTATACGTATAGAAAAATAAACAAAATTAATACAAATCATTATCCAAGCAATGAAAGGAGAACAAAAATCTAGATGTATAAGGACTAGTCTTATATAGATCCAACTAATGGTCCCTATCATATGGTTTGGAGAAGCCCACTTTTACTTCCATAGATATTAATTTTATTTCCTTGATTGAATGTAATTATTATTGTGCAACCCCGATTTCCTCATGAATTTCCCTCCCCTCAAAAAATCCAAACTATTCTGTAGAGATCTGCCAAGACTGGATCCCTTTCATTCTTCTAGCAATAATCTTTTATATGATTTTATAAATGCAATTACAACATGAGAATTTTCAAAAATTTTCAAATCAAGTTGGATTATCAGTATTTGGAATCATAGCTATGAATGTTGTGTTAAATGTTTCTAGATTTTTTTCGATGGTTCTTAGTGACTCAACGACCCTCCTTGAATCCTCTTCAATAAATTTATACACCCCAAAAATAATTCCACTAGTAGTCCATTTGGACCTGGGATTTTATACTTTTGAAAGCTTTGAAGTATCATATGCAACTCTGTCGAACCTACTTCCTTGATCATTACCTAATTTTCTTCCAGATTGATGAAGCTTGGGAAGGTATTTGACAATCTTATTACCTTAGAAATTGTAGCTTGGTTCTCAGCCTTAAATAAATATTTGAAGTAATTTAAACCTTTTGTTGCCATATCATTAAATTTTGTTTCCCTTGATCCATCCTCCTTCTCAATATTCCATACAGAGTTTATGTTCTTCCTACAATTGGCATATATACGAAAAAACTTCTCCCAACTAGAACCAGATAACCCTACTTTTAAGCCTCCATTATTTCTTTTGTACAGAAGGATTTGTCTCTTTTTGTCTTCAAGATGTTTTATTTATTATTTATGATTCTATGTAATGTAACCAAATGCCTCACTGTCATAGTAAGATACTATTTTTGGGGGAATTCCAAAAAATTATTCAAGATTGGGATTTCCTTATTGTGGATTTAGAAGTGAGATCTATTAGTTTGATTATGCACCAGAAAAGGGGAGCCTTTAGACTACTAAATTATATTATGTTTGTTTTAGGAATAGGTATTGAACATCGTTATTTGGATATATGGAACTATCTTATTCAATGGTTAACATATATAATGGTCCATATGAAAATAGGGTACAATATTGAAAGACATTATTTTCCAATAATTTTATATAACATGAGAGATTTATTCGTGGAGGGGACTTAAACACTCAGAGCTCTGAGATTTGGGGGATAGTTGCAAGGTTGGACATAGTGGTAGATTTATTCACTCATAATATAGAAATATCATGGATAGTAGATGTTGAACCTCTCAAGCCTATCCAAACATGGAGGAATATTAGGGTTGGGATTGACTCGATATCCAAAATATTGGATAGGATAATTTTGGCATATGAGGAATGAATTAGGACATGGGTCAAATCAAGAGGAGAATAGGACCATCTCCTAATTCTTCTCAATTTGAAAAAGAAGAAAGGAAACCATCAAGCTTGTTCAAGTTCAATCCATCTTGGCTCAAGGATGGATAATTCCAGGTACTTGTAAAATAAGAATAGAGGTATTATGATGAGACATTAATGGATTCAACATGTCATAAATTTGTTTCTATCTTGAGTAGAGTAAAAATAACAATCTTTCCTTGGGCACATAATAAACACAAAAAATTGGATCAAGCCCTAATCTATATAGATAGGTAGATCTTATAGTTTTATAAAGAAAATGAGGAGGGTGTTTTCATTGAAGTGTACAGAGATATACCAAGATCCCTTGAAAAAATTAAAAGAAAATTGTTGGTAGAGAAAGAATCTCAAAGGAGAATAAAAACCAATGTGGCATGGATTTAAAAAGGAGATTAAAATAATAATAATAATAATAATAATAATTCCATAGCTATGAAAATGGCCAAAAAGTTTTGTGAGATTACAAAATTGGGGGTTTCATATTTAAAAGGTAAAGAAACCACAAAGCCTGATATAGTTGAAGTACTAAAGCTTATAACTTATTTTCTCGGGATGGTTAATGAAGATGTAAATGAAATGTTATTGGAAGTCTCAAAAGAGGAACTTAAAGAAATATTGGAATCTTTCCAAAAGGACAAGAGTCTTGGGCTTGATGGTTGGAAAATGGAATGTTTTCTTGGCTTCTATGAGATGATTGAGGAGGACTTGTTTAGGGTAGTGGAGGAGACAAAATAAATAGGGTATATTCCTATGACTATTAATTCCACTTCTATAGCTCTTATTCCTACAAAAAGATAATATATTTTGATTACTTTAGACCAATATCTTTGTGTAACTATCTTTACAAAATCATTGCAACTGTCATAGCTTCAAGGATTAAAAAAAAATTCTCAGAGTCCATTTTATATGATCAATTTAATTTTCTCAATAAGATATATATCAAAGATGCCATTGGTGTCACTCATGAGGGCTTACACACTATCAAAACAAATATTATACTAGCATTGGTCATCAAATTGGATTTTTCTAAGGCATGTGATAAAGCAAGTTGGATGTACCTAGGACTTGTGATAATGCACATTGGATGTAACTTATAGGTGGTAAACTAGATAATGTGTTGTATTTCCTTTGTCTCCTTTGTTGTTATGATAAATGGCTCAGCTACAAAATTATTTTCTCCTACAAGAGGGTTGATGCAAAGGTTTCCCATCATCCCCCTATCTTGTTCCTATTGACTATAGAAGGTTCAATTAGAACAATTTTAGAATCAAGGAGAATGGGATTGATTAAAGGGATAAAGATATGAGAGACTATCTCATTGACACATTTGTTCTTTGTTGATGAAGTGTCACTATTTATCGATGAATCTCTTAGGAATGCTAATAGACTAATAGAGATTCTAGATACATCTAGTGTTTCTACAAGATGGAAGTGAATATGTTAAAGTCTACAATGTCCTTCAATGGATTGGAGGAACATGAAAGATTTCTACAACATGCATTTCCATATCAAAAGTGTGATCTATAGTTACAAATAAAATGTTTGTGGTTTATGTTGGAACCAAATGGATATGGAATAAAATATTAGAATTGGCTTATAAAGAAAATAGACAAAAGGGTGAACATGTGGTGCAAGAATGGATCTCCCTAGGAGGAAGACTAACCCTATTCAAATCAATACTTAAAGAATTCCCAGTTTATTGGTACACTTTGGCTTATATTCTAGTAGGAGTACTTGGAGAAATCAAGGAGAAAGTATTGAAATTTCTATGGACTATAAATATGGAAAATTATGGCATCCCCTATGTTAAATGGAAATACATTGAAAAACCAAAGGAGGAAGGGGGTTGGGGATTAAAAAATATTCATTTATCTGGGAAAGTGATATCTTGCAAAAAGTATGTAGAGACAAAACTATGAGGAAAAAATATGGAAGAAAGTCATTTTTCAAAAGTATATTGAGCTTCTCGCTATTGTTGACTGGATAAGAAAGCCAAACAAAACATCTAACAATGCTTTAATAGTTTGGAACGCCTTGGTGTAAGCCTTTCCACTTGTTCGCAACTTGCAAGCATGGAATATTGGTAATGGGGAACATATGAGATTGGGGTTGCTTCATGGGTTAGATGTGGGAAATATTATAGACTATCAGATGAAATATGAACACTTTTACAAGGAAGAGAAATATTTAAGTTATCCCAAGTGGTATATCTTGTGACTACAAAAGGATGGATGAGATCCAATATGGTAGGACTAAAATGGAATAATTTAGATTACTAGGATGAATATGTCGAAGCCTTAATCCAAATCCATGTGATAATGAGAGATGGAGCTAATGAATTAGTATTGTTTAAAAACCCTTGACTTGGTACACATACTATCAAGTTAGGGTACAAAGCAATCTTTTCCAAGGAGGCTCAAAATGATTAATCTTGGTGGTGAAAACCACTCTGGAAATTCCAATGAAGAATATAACTTTCATGTGATTGACGCAGTCACCCTCGCTCTTATACACAATCAACTATAGAACCAGGTTTATGTCCATAGAGTGCACAACTAACGACTACTAGTATTAACAACAATTTAACAAATTAAAGAATGCCCAGATAAATTACAGTCACGGGGAAAATGGAAAAGAAACAAGAGACAGTCTATTGACACACAAACTGAAACTTATTTATTAACAAGGCATAATTATTCTTTTACATCTCACTACATCACCAGACAAATCTAGCACATTCCTCCTTTATTCAATGGTTGGGTGTGTGTTCTATATTCCACACTATGAATTCCAAAACTGGTGTTTGTGTCTCCACATTGTTTCTTCTCCCATGTCCCTCTATGTTTCTTCCCTCTTCATTCTTTTTCTTTTTCTTTCCATTCCCAACACGCGTTGAGATTCAACATTTATGATGGTTCACTTCCTCCAAAACCATTTCAACTTCCCCTTGTGATTTACAATTGATTTTCAAAAATTTCATCCAAGGCACGTGGAGCTACACCCACCACCTTGTATGGAGTATGACCTAATACACATGGAGTCATGGCATGATATAACCCACAGTACAAATGGAAGTTGTAGCATACCTAGAATTTGTAATCTGACAAAAATTTTGGCATTGGTGTTGCAACAACATGATTTGTAGCATTTGATGTCTTGCAACAACAGGAGTTGCATCATTTTACGTATTACAACAACCAAGAGTTACAACACCGACGTGTCGTAAGAATAGAAGTTTCAACACTATTTTGTTGCAGCAATAAGAGTTTCAACACCAATGTGTTGCAACAATAGGAGTTCAACACTTATTTCAACCTACAATGGATAACTTGAATTTGAAATGTTTTTGGTTGATACAGATTGCTTGAGGCCAAATATGCTCATGCATCAGACATCCTTGGTAAGAAAACATGAGCTCCATCCCATGTGGTGGAAACTGTATATTTTGTAGAGGATGAAGATCCTCATAAACATGTCATCTATTTTTCAGAAACCCACGATGCATCTTCGAAACCCCTGTTTTTCCACTTAACTAGATACTTGTAATATTCCTTATTTCGGGTCCTCTTGCTAACCCTCTTCGCCAAGATTTTATCTAACTCTTTAATTGGTTTAACATGTAACTATTTCTTCCATTCATCCAGGTTACTTTCTTCATCATTATATGATCCCTCATGAAACTTGTACAAGTTAGACACGTTGAATATTGGAGAAATGTCAAAATATTCCAGCAATTCTAGCTTACATGCATTATCAAAAATCTTTCTCAAAATTCAACATGGTCCAATTTTATTGTAATTTAGTTCACTATATGAACCTATGGTAAATATTTCTTTCCTCAAATGTGCCATTACTAGATATCCTTATTCCAAAATGTTTTGTCTTCTTTGCAAATCTACTCCATGTTTATATCTGATATTGCTATGATGTAGTTTTCTTTTAACTTGTTAATGCATTTTCTATAGACTTTATGCAAACTCACTTGCATCAGCACTCCTTTTTTCCTCCAGATTCAATAGTTTAACCAAGTCAACAACTCCTTTTGGTGACCTACCATAAACAAAATTAAATGAACTCTTTCCCATAGACCTATTAACAGAATCATTATAAGTAAATTCATCATGTGGCAAGATCAAATCCCATTGTCTTGGCTTCTCCCCACTCAAATTATGTAACAAATTTCCAAGACTTTGGTTCACCACCTCGATCTGTCCATCTATTTGAGGATGATATGAAGAACTATACAATAATTTGGAACCCATATCTTTCCAAAGTATCCCCCAAAAATTCCCAAGAAACCTCGTATCCCTTTCAGAAGTGATACTTCTTGGCAGTCCATGCAATCTCACAATCTCTCTGAAAAAAATAAATAAATAAAATAAACCACTTTAGTAGCATCATTGGTTTTCTTGCATGGGATGAAATGTGCCATTTTTAAAATATATCCACTACAACCATCACAGAATCATGACCGCTCTGCATCCTAGGAAATCCCAAAACAAAATCCATACTTATATATTCCCATGGTCTCTTAGGTATTGGTAGTGGTGTATATTATCCGATGTTTTGAATCCTTCCTTTGGTGAGTAGGAAAATTTTGCCAAAATATCCCTCATGATGCTAGGCCAAAAATATATTTTCTTCACCAACACCGTGGTTTTATCAATGCCAAAATGTCCACCCAAACCTCCATTGTACAATTCTCTAACAAGATTCAATCGCAATGAAATCTGTGGAATGCACAAACTTTGATTCTTGAACAAGAACCCTTCTTGGATGTGGAAATCCAAATATGGTGTTCTATCAATGCTCCAAGGTGCTTTGCATGATTTCCAAACCTTTGCAAAATCTATCTCTTCTACATACAACACTTTCATACATTCCAAGCCAATAACTTCTACGGACAAAGTATTTAGTAGAATTATTCTTTGGATTAGTGCATTTGCAAGTTTATTCGACTTTCCAGACGTGTGTTTCAAAACAAACAAGTAACTTTGCGAAAATTCTACCCATTTGGAATTATTTTGATTTAAATTACCTTGGTTATGTATGTTGTGCAACGCCTTATGATTAGTAAATAAGAAAAACACCTTCAGTAGCAAGTAATGTTTCCATTTCTTCAAATCTTGTATAATCGCATAAATTTTTTTATCATAAACAAAGTACTCTTTCTTAGCATCATTCAATTTGTCACTGAATAATGCAATCGGTCTTATTTATTGGCTCAAAACTACTCCAATTGTTGAACCACTTGCATCACAATCCACTTGAAACACTTTATTGAAATCTAAAAGTGCCAAAATTGGTTGTTCAGTTACCTTTTTCTTCAAATCTTCAAATGACTTCATGGTCATTGTTTACCACTTGAAAATCCCCCTTTTCATTCATTCAGTAAGTGGTGCACAATTCTCGCTTAAATTAATGATAAACTTTCTATAGAATCTTGCCAATCCATGAAAAATTCTCACATCAAATGAACACTTAGGTGTTGGCCACTCCAAAATATCCTTAACCTTTCAATAATACATCCTCAAGCCTTCCTTGGAAATCACAAATCCCAAGTATACTAACTCCTCCTTCATAAACATATATTTCTTTAAATTGATTAGTTGGTTATCTTCTCTCAACCGTTGTAAAACCTTTCTCACATGCTCCAAGTAAACTTCTTTGGTTTTACTGAAAATCAAAATGCCATATAAGTATACAACAACAAAGTTACCCAAAATTGTTTTCAAAACTTCATTCATAAGTCAGCTCATTAATGTGTTGGGCAGATTAGTTAGCTCAAATGGCATAACTAACCACTCAAACAATATGTCCTTTGTCTTCAATGTTGTCTTCCATTCATCACCTTCCCTTATCTGAATATGATGGTAACCACTCTTCAAATCAATCTTTGAAAAGTACTTGTTCCCACTCAAACAGTCCATGAGGTCATCCATCCTCGGTAAAGGAAATATGTGCTTGATAGAAATCTTGTTAATATATCGTGAATCAATGCACATTCTCCATTCACCTCCTTTATTTGGTGTCAAAACTATAGGTACAACACACAGACTCAAAATTTCTTTGATCGTTCCTATGTCAAGAAACTCTTGCACCTACTTATTTACTTCCTCACTCTTTGTTAGAGTCATCCGATAAGGAGCCTTATTCGATAGACTCGATCCTGATATCAAATCAATCTGATGTGATATAATCCTCAAGGGAGGTAAACCTATTGGTAAATCATCTCCCACAATCTCTTTAAATTCATTCAAAAAAGGTTGAATTTATGGTGGCATGGAGCTCATCTTTCCACTCTCTAGAACTTTTCTTGGCATTAAGGCCAAAGAAAAACATGTTCTTTTATGCTCTTGCAAAGATTCTTTGGATGGACACATCATAATGTGACTACTACTACAAACATTTATGTTGTCATTTCCTTTGTTGTCACTACCACTTGAATCGGTCTCCACCATTGGCTCCAATCTATACCACTATCCATATTTTAAAAATTCATAAGTTTTCTTCCTTCCATCATGGAAAACTTTTTTTTCAAACATCCATGGTCTTCCGAATAGTAAATGGTAGGCATCCATCTCCACCATGTCACACAATACCTGCTCACTAAACTTTCCAATTTGAAAACTCAAAAGCACAGTCACTTGCTATCCTCTTGTTAACCATGAGACCTTATACAAATTCAGATGTGGAATGATTTTCAATTTCAATTTCTCCATTACTTTTGTAGATATTATATTTTTTGTACTTCCAACATCGATGACAAGATGACAACAATTATCCAGAATTTTGCATTTAGTTTTCAACACTCTCATTCTTTGTTTAGGTTCTTTTGTTGCCTTTGTCTTAGGCTTGAGTAATATTCTTCTAAACATTGGGTTTTCTCCTTGCTATTGTTGAAGTACTTCCACATTTCCACCAGCAACTATTGTCTCGTCTACTTTGGTAACTTGTGTTCTAGCTTCATTTCTTCTTGTTGCATTTTGCCTCTCCGGACATTCTAATGCTTTGTGACCTTATACTTGTCTCTTCCAACACCACTTCCTCCTCTTTTATTTTGACTGTTGGTCACTTCATCCTCCTTTTTACTGCTTCTAATAGCATTTTCTATGCCCTTACCTCTATTTCCTTTTCCCCAGAACTTATGTCGCAACCTTCTATCAATATTTTCTTCCACCTTCAATATTTTCATCCTGAATGTGATACTTCAATCCATTTGTGTACCTTGCTACTCTTTGGTATTCCAGTTCCTTTATCCCTGATCTTAGAGATAGTTTGAAAAACTCTTCAATATACTCTTGGACATATGTCTCTTTCTATCTCAAATTTTGCACCTATTTACACAAATTTTGTTGGTAATCGATAGGTAGGAATTTGTCCTTGATTTTTCTCACCATCTTCCTCCAGGTTATAATATTCTCCTGTTGATTATCTACCTTGTCCTTCTGTAACATATCCCACCAAGTGTTGCATGACCCTTTATCTTGGTCATAGCAAATCAAACCTTATTGGGATCCTAGACATTTTCATATTCAAAATATCTTTCAAGCTCTTTTAGCCAGTCAATGAAAGTCTTGGCTTGAAAACTACCATCGTAGCATGAAACTTCCACTCTTGCACTACCTTTGTCTTTCAGAAAATATATCAACTCTATTGTTGGGTCTACTTCAATGACATTTTTGTCTTCTTCTGCAGGCTCATCCTCTAATTCTGAATTTGTTTTAGCATATCCAAGCCTTCTATTTTCCAGTTCTTCTATCCTCCTCTGTAATTCCTCTAATTATATGTTCCTAGCACCTCCTCGTGTTGCTCCTGCTCTTTGTGGAAACATCCTTACAATTCATATTTCATCCCTCACTCAAACTAACATTCACAGGCCTACTTTTGGGCATTGTTTCCCCAACTTACGAGATAAACCATCTATGATACCACTTGACATAGTGACCCTCTCTCTCATACACAATCAACTACAGAACCAGTTTTTTGCCCACATAGTGCATAACTGACAAATACTAGTATTAATAGCAATTTAACAACTTAAAGAATGTCTAGAGAAATTATGGTCACATGGAAAATGGAAAAGAAACAAGAGACAACCTATTGACACAAAAACTAAAACTTCTTTATTAACAAGACATAATTGTTATTTTACATCTTAGTACATCACCAAACAAATCTGGCACAATCGTCCCTTATTCAATGACTGTGTGTGTGATCTCTATTCCACACCGTGAATTCCAAAACTGACGTTCATGTCTCTGTGTTGTTTCTTTTCCCCTATCCTTCTTTGTTTCTTTCCTCTTCATTATTTTTTTTCTTTCCAATTGAACAGTCCCAACCATTCCACTTATTCAATTGTCACCCCAACATGTGTTGAGATTCGGCAGTTACAACATTTCACTTCTTCCAAAACCATTTCAACTTCCCCTTGAAATTTAATATTGATTTGCATAAATTTCGTCCAAGGCACGTGGAACTACACCCACCACCTTCTATGGAGTCTAACCTAATACATGTGGATTCACGCCATGCTATAACCCACAATACAAACAAAAGTTGTAGCGTGCATAGAATTTGTAATCTGACAAAAGTTTCAACAATAGTGTTGCAACACCTACGTGTTGCAGCAACAGGAGTTGTAGCATTTGATGTGTTGCAACAACCAATATTTATGGAACTAACGTGTTGCAACAACCAATATTTATGGAACCAACGTGTTGCAACAATGAGAGTTGCAGCATTTAGTGTGTTGCAACAACTAGGAGTTACAACATCGGTGTGTTGCAGCAATAGGAGTTTCAGCATTGACGTGTTGCAACAGTAGGAATTTCAGCACGAGCGTGATGCAGCGATAGGATTTTCAACGCGAGTATGTTGCAATAATAGGAGTTTCAACACGTATTTCAACCTACAACGGCTAACTTGAGTTTATAATGGTTTTGGTTGATGTGGATTGTTTGAGGCCAAAGATGCTCCGGCATCATGGATGACCTCTAGGAATAAGGTACTAACTTGGGAATTCCTCCAAAATAGGAGCAGGAAAGGATCTATGAGTTGTGTTCATTGAAAACGAGATGAAGAAACTATTAAATATTCGTTGTTAGCGTACCCATATACAAAATCCATATGGCTAGAGATGGAAGGGATCATAGAATACAAACCTCTGAAAGCAATGCCATCGTTGACTGCTTGGGGAAACTTGTTTTCAAAAAATTCAACACTTTTGAGTGAATATATATATTCCTTTACAAATTAATTTAATTTGTGAAGGGCTCAAGAAACCAGACTCATAATAGAGGTACCTATAGATAAATCCATTTCTTGGGGATATTTTGATGGAGCAAGCCCAGGCACATCATCTTTATGTGGGGTTGTGGGCATAATATATCTTTTAGAAACAAAATTCATAAACTACAAGGCATGTTTAAGAACTGGCAAAAATAAATTTGTTGAGCTGACAGCTTTGAATTTAATTTTAACAACTATTAGAGATCAAAATATTACATTTTTTCAAGTGATGGGAGATACATTGATAATTATCAACTGGATGAAAAGCATTTATAGGATGGAAAGCTTGACACTCTCACCCATTTTTTATCAATTAAAAATAATGGAAGCATTGTTCACCATAACCTCTTACAAACATATGTACAGAAAATTGAACCCAACAACAAACACTATCCAAAGAGGCCTTGGAGGTTGCACAAGAGTATTGAGAGCAGTTTGAATACAAATATTGTACCTTACTGTCAACAAGTGTCGTCTCCTTGTTTACAACATAATTACACCAAAGGAATTTTTTAAGGGAAATACACTACTCCATTTTGTCATTGTCTATCAAAGAAAATGATCAATCATAGAGGATGTGAGGCAGATATTCTATGGAACTCCCAAGCAATATGTTATCTCATGGACTACAATTATTGGTGGATGCATTGACAATGGGAAGGCTAAGGAGGCTTTGAAACTTTTCTATCAAATGCAAGAGTCAGTTGGGAAGATGGACCATTTTACCCTTGCCAAAATTCTGAGCACATGTAGCTACCGAACAAATCTGGATTATGTTAAGCAGATCCATACCCACATCTTCAAAATTAGGTTTGATATGAGCCCATTTTTAAGAAGTTCACTTCTTGAAATGTATGTAAAGTGTAGTGGTATTCAAGATGCACATCAACTGCTAAATAAAATGACCAGACCAAATGGAGTTCTTAGAATGCAATGATTGTAGGATATTTAAGGAAAGGGGATAATTTGGAAGCCTTGATGTTTTTTGGCCAACTGTGACATGATGGCTTGCAACTATAACAAATCACCTTGGTATGTATTCTAGGTGCAGCTACCATCTTAGCAACTTTGAAACAAGGCAAGCATATTCATGTTTTTATCGTTAGAATTGGATTGAAATCAAATATCTTTATTGGAAGTGCCCTCATAGACATGTCACTAACGTGAATCTGGGAGTATAGAAGACGCACTCCATGTGTTTGACAAAATATATGCACAAGATGGAATCTTATGGAATGCGATGATTGTAGGGTATGCTTTGAATGGGTGTGGGAAGGAGTCTATCCATGTTTTTGAGAGCATGTTGCAATAAGAATGAAGCTAGGTGAGATTAATTTTATTGGTGTCCTATTTTCATGCAACCATGCAGGTTTAGTGAATTAAGGCCATTGCTACTTTTAGTCCATGAGTCAAAATCATTTCATTCCTCTAAAAGCTAAGAACTATGCATGCATGATTGATCTTGTAGGTCATGTTGGGCTTCTGAATGAGGCAAATGACTTAATTGATAAAATTCCATCTAAATCAAATGATATTGTCTAGTGAGCATTTCTTAGTGTCCACAGAATTCTTGAAATACAAAACAAGGAAAATAGGTAGCAAAGTGTCTTTTTGAGTAGGAAAATACAACATATATCCTTTTGTCCAACATTTATGGTGAAATTGGGAGATGGGATGATGTATCAAAAGTGAGAAAAATGATGAAAGAGAGGGGGGATGAAAAATATGTTTGGATACAGTTGGATTGAGGTAAAGAATACAATGCATACATTTATGGTATAAGACAGATCACATCCATGGATAGAAGAGATTAAATGGAAGAAAGAGATAATAAATAACACATTCTCGATTACCATAGTGATCAATGGACCATTGTGCTTGGAATTACCAACACACCCCCTAGAACACCTATCT
>ML804812.1:0-11668 GCA_009831015.1 Picea engelmannii
CGCCCAATACTTTAGACTTAATCCCTTAGAATGGATCATACAATTAGCCATTTCTTTTAATGTGCAGTTATTTCTCTCAGCAACACCATTTTGTTATGGTGTATATGGAACAGTGTGTTGCATTTGGATGCCCTGTGTAGTGCAGTAACTTGTAAAATTATTGTTCACATATTCTCCTCCATTATATGTTCTTAACTTTTGAATTTGATGTCCAAATTTTTTTTCTACAAGGGCCTTGTAGGGAAAAAACTTGTCAAAAACTTTTCTCTTAAGCTTTAAGAAGTAAACCCAAGTACGTATGGAAAATTCATCAATGAAAGTTAAGAAATACTTGCATCCAAAAAAATAAGGAGAAGAAAGTGGACCACACAAATCACTGTGAACACGCTGTAAAGGGCCTGAGGCGTGCCAAGAGGCACATTTGTCAAAATTGTCCTGATGATGTTTGTCGAGAACAAAACCAGCACAAACACCATCTCTACATGAAATAGGAGGAAGACTAGTCACCATCTTTTGATTACATAGTTGTTGCAATAAGCGATAGTTTAGATGACCAAACCGCTCATGCCAAAGTTTTCTCAAGTCATCGCTATGAGCAACAAAAACTGATGAAAAATATGATGACCCAAAGTTGTCAAATTTGTACAACCTAGTAATATCATCAGCAATTCTAGTTGTAAGAACATGCTTAGAATCTTTTAGATCCTTGACTACAACTTGGTGAGGTGAAAACTCTGTGGTTTTACCTTCACATGAATGAGTGATTTGATATACTGATAGAAGGTTAAAAGAAAGACTTGGAACACATAACACATCATTGAAATGACCATTATCTACTTGAATTGTTCCAGATCCTACAACACTAAGAGATCTATCATCACCAACAAATATTTTCTTGGTGTTACATTCATTTAGAGAAACAAATATGTCTTTATCCTTAGCCATATGATAAGATGCTCCAGGATCAATAAGCCACTCATTAGAAGAAGTAGTAGAAGTTGTATTGAAGGAGAAACTAGAAGCAAAAAGTGCATGTTTATGAGAAGAAGAAGAAGAAGTAGGATCAATATCGATGTTGTGCTTCTTCATCGTTTCTTCTAAAGTTGTCATATTCTTGAAACATTTGGACTCATTATGACCATCTTTATCACAAAAGTTGCAATGTCTGTAAGTCTTCTTATTTCTATATTTTTCTCCTTTGTCACCATTAGGAGTTGAAGTTGTCTGAGAAGGTTTGGGACCCTTATGTTGCTTGTTGTTGTGGCGAGGATGTTGCTTCTTGGGATTCTTGGGTTTATCTTTATGTTTGGAAACTAAGTCTTTGTTGGAGGTACCTGCAGTGCTAATCACTCCAGGTTGTACAAGCTTATCTTCCTCTCTAATCAAAGCAGCACAAAAGGACTCAAGAGTGGGTTTTTTATAATTTGTCCCTAGAGCCTCTCTCATGGCATAAAAGGTAGATACAAACACAGAATATGCACTACCTAGCTTAGACAAAATAAGATAGATGCAACGCTCTTCCTCCATCTTTATCTCACATTCTTCACATAAAATTATGAGTGTTTTAAAATTAGATAGATAGTCTACAATGCAAGAAAAAACACTTGGATTTAAAGTCAGTACTTGATTTTCTAATTGTTATGCTCGAATAATATTGGGTTTACCAAACACAGTTTCAATCTTTTCTCAAGCTTCATCGGGGTCATCAATTTATTTAAGGTGGAACCTTAAATCAGGAGAGATGGACATTATGATTAGTCCACCTACTTTGTCACTCCTATTAGTCCATTTGAATTTCTTATCAGCATCAGTGGGTTCTTTTTCCTTTCCCAAGCTAATCTAGTACAAGCTTTTACTTCTTATTAAATCCTCCATATGAGATTTCCATTGGAAGTAGTTGGTACTAGTAAGCAAAAGATTACTGGAAGAATCCATATTAAATATGTATAAAATATGGATTTAAAAACTTAAACTGATGATCTCAATGGAAATATCTCGAAAAATTATGCGGTTTTGAAAAAAACGGCACTAAAAACGGACTTCATATGTGAAAGTTATGCCCTTTTTAATAAAAGGCATAAATGGTAACCAAAGGACCACGTGGTGATGTAAGTTGTTTTATGAAGTGACTCATTTTTATAAAAAAGAAGTGGGGATCACTTTTACAATGAATTTAATTTATAAAATAAAAGCCGCATGCAAAATAAATAACTCTAAAATAAAGTATTAAAACTACTTATAGTGATTCACTTTTATACTTGAAGTGAAATACACTTTACAAAGGAGCACAAACTTTTTCAAAAAAAGTAACAAAAAGAGAGACTTGAACTCAAGACCTCTTACTTAATAAGGCAACTTTTAATCAAATGGGCTAGTAAAACATATTGTATTGTTTAGCAAGAGCATTGTTGTTGTTGTTGAAGACGACCTTGGAGAGCGTGCTAAAATAAACTATTTTCACACAAGAAAAAAAAATTCTTCTCGATGACAACAAGGGTTAGATCTCAGTTAGCTTACCCGGAAGATGCATCTTTTCCAATCTGTTTATGATTTTTCGAGATCGCACAGGGTGCGAGGAAAATATCATACGCATATCTAAAAGAGTAGCAACCCGGAAACAAATAATATAAAACCAAAATAATACTCTGCAAAAAAAATTAAAAATGTGTATTCAGGCTTTATACCTCCGGATCTGACTGAAATGGTCGTATCTTGGGAAAATAGAAACCTTTTCGAGTGAAACAAAAAGTGTTCCTGACTAAAACTAGTGTTTCAGACGTAATGGAACGGTCCTCTTAGCCCAAAAATGTACGAAAATGATAGAAAATGTAGATGAGGCAACTCTGCTTCACGATCTCGATCTACAACAGGAGTGGGTCTTCAAACAGGCTCTGATACCATGTTCGACAACACAAGTATTCCAACAAAGGATGAACACCTTCAGTAACTGCTCACACAACCAGATCAAATATCAACACACTAATATTTTGACGTGGTAAAACCCCTACGGGGAAACATCCACGGCCCCAGCCAACGCGACCACTTGGAGCAGTTTATTAATGCAAAAGAAAAAGATTATAGAGAGATTTTATCACAATCGATCATCGAAAAATGACCCTCCATGTTCTTTAAACAGATATCATGGACCAATCGAGTGTTAAGCCATGGATCAATGGTCATTAAGATTGAGGAGAATATGAACCGTCAAATCACTCTATGTACGAAACATATTGTGATCGTCAGATTTGCTAGATACAAATGCATACTAATGCATACTAAAGAAACACACTGAGAAACACACTTTTACCTAATGACACATTAGACCAAGTATATCTTAACTAACTCTTAAGTGTCTAAATATCCTAACATTGCACACCGCACCAATGCGATGTGAACTGTATAGAGCATCGATTTAAGCAAGTTAGAAAAAATAGTGTGCGCTTACTATCAATGTGTTGAAATTTATTACGAAAAAATGAGTTAGTGTGTTATAAGTACAAACTGCAACATTGCACTACTCACTGTATAGCGCACCAAAAAAATAAGTTACAGAAAAAATCTACACGCGTGTTTATCATCAATGCATTGAAATATACAATGAAAAAATGAGGGGAAATTTCAGTTTTTGTGTTTATAAATGAAAACCCTATCCATTATTTCATTCTTTTGCCAAAATTTAGAGGGGAGATTTGTGCAAGAGAGATTTATCAGCAAAGACTTCAGAGTGGCTGGATTCTTTTTGGAGATCCAAATATGAAAGGGATTATCGTAGGTCCTAGACAAATCTACAAAGAAGAAATTTCAGGTATATGATTTCATTCTATTAATCATCTAAATTTCAGGTATATGATTCCATTCTATTAATCATCTAAATCTTTCCCCTATTTGTTTCAAGCAATTTTCAGTGCATTCCCAAACAAAAAAAATGGTTTCATTGTTACCTTTGGTATTGGTAGCCCTGATTTCCTCATTGTTTTTCTTGCTTTCCCTTTCTATATTTCATAAGGAGAATTTTTTTAAGCAAACTTTTGATAGGGTTTGTTTATTTATATATGGGTGTTTCTTATGTGTTGCAATGGAATCACTTATTGCATTGGATCCCAAATTATCCTGTCACTACCGGGTTTTTTTTAAATGACTTCGCAGTTAGTGGTGCACCCTGTACATAGGAAGAGCACATGTGTGTATTTTGATGTCAACAACACCACTTAGTTTAAATTAAAAATAATATTTTTAAAAAACCTTTTCGCAGTCGGTGGTGTACATTATACATGGATAATCACAGAGGCGCATTTTCTTATAAAGAGTATCGTTGAGTTTAAAATGGAAATAAACTTGTTTTTTATATGGAAACTGTTGTGTCTTAAAAAAATTCACAGGTCGACGTTGAATAATAAACAATACTTAGGAAGTTGTGCTTTTATTAATTCATAAGGCACCAACCGAATACAACAATTTATAAAATGTTTTCAATTTTCCAATGGAACTATTATCATATATCGGTGCATATAAATATGATTGATGCACCGATGCGTATACATATGGTTGACACACCGGTGTGTATGAAGTTACTATATGCACTGGTATCTTATTTTGTAAAAAAATTACATAATTTTTATATCTGATGATTCCTAGTTTTTATTTTTTTCTTTTTTCAGGGAGACTTTGAAAAATCCAAGGGACAAACGAGGGGGAAACCAATACATTATGTTAGGGATGTCCAAAAAAGTGTAGAAGGAGATGGTAAAAGAAAGTAACATAATTGTGTCACGAGAGGAGCCATCTTAACTACAATGTGCATCAGAGGTATGTAATCATTCATTTATTCTTTTATGTACATCAAATTTAATTGTTGTGTGAAATACTAATTTTTAATTGTTTAGTTGCAGAAAAGAAAAAAAATAGAACCCATTCAACACATAAGACCAGACGACGAGGAATAAAAGGGTTGATCTCAAATTTTGTGAGTATTTATGTTTTCAGCCTTACTTGAGATTTCATGTTTGTTGTGATCTTAATATTTAAATAATTAATTTACGCTTGTCCATGGATGTCTTCTGATAGGTGCTAACATACAAAGAGGAGTCAACCCATGAATTGATAGACATTGGGTTAAATATGAATTATGAGTATATGTTGAAGTATGAAAGTTTAATTGAACAATTGCTCTTCAACCATATACCTACCACTTTACTTGTATATGGCTTATAGAAACACCAATTGATATTGAGGCTTTGATATACCTATTTAAACTTATCACATCCTAACTACAGCTTCAACCTACTCTCAATATGATCACTTAAAGAAAGAATGTTGGGTATTATTCTTCCATTTTTCTATGACAATTAGTTAAAAAGAAAGAGTTCCAATTAAATTTGAAAAAAAAAACTTTGTGATGGATCGACTTTAATGACGACTAATGACCATTGATAATAGGTGTATTTATTATGATAGAAAGAACACACAAAGCAATAATCATGATTGATTCAATGATCTTTATTGATATGAAGTTTGATATTTCATGAATGACCCTTTTAATCAAATCAAGGAAGTTAATTATCATTATAATAAACCAAGTTTAAGTTTTGATTTAATTCCAAGATAATGGTTATAAATAAACCAAGTTTGAGATTTGACTTGATTCCAAGATAATGGTTATAAATATAATCACAAAGATAATAACTTTACAAGATGAAATCAAAACATTTATGGGTCGATCTTTCTCCCCTTTCTTCTTTCAAATATCCTTCTACTTAGTTAATTAGTGTAACTTGGGTAGAGGCTTAAGTGTGATTATCAATTCAATGACATCATAATATATTGACTAATAATTGTGAGGCCCCAATTCTGAAAAGGGGATCGAAGGGGTGTCCCTTCCGTATAGAGAATCCTCATTTTCCCTTCTATCTGACGAAGAGGCAAGGACCATCTTTTGGTTTCATAGAATCATGTTGTCAAACAATTGAACGAAGAAAATAGATGGCAAGTGCTTGATCAGATTGGTTGGGTCATAATCATTAAGACTAGTTCCTTGTTTAAATGTAAGACATCAAAGTTACATGGCTTCTTCAACTCCCATAAGCAGTTATTAATGAAAACTATCCACATTTTAGGGATAGGATCGATGGTTGGAATTACAGTTATAGGACCAACTACATCAGAAGGAAAAAGGGGGACCTTTAACATAGCCTCATGCTTAGGGCATGTTGCTTATTTCTTAAGAGTTTATTTAGGCATCACAAATGGAAGATCTTACCCTCAAGGTTTATTGGCCTTCAAATTCCACAATTTGGGAGAGGGGAACCATAGGACATGAATCACTTGTCATTTAACAAACATGAAACCTAGAAGGTGTATTCTTCTAATTGAGTTTTTAAATGCAATGAAAATCATCACTCCATGATAATTTTATTTGGAATACCCTTTCTCAAGTCAATATTAACACGAAGGCATACAAAAGTAACAACAATGCCATTTTCAAACTCATTAATGATAAAGTTTAGAAAACACCACGAGCATAAGCTAGGGAAAGATTCAACAAAATCACCCACACATAGTTGGTAGTGATAATAATGGTATGTCAAATGAATTCTCAGAACTAGGATTTAATGGAAAATCCTTTTCTACCTATAAAATCATGGAAATAATTAATAATAATAAATTATAAATACAATTTTTAACTACAACATATTTTTCCCCGCAAAAAAGAAAAAAAAAAGGTCATAATTTTATTCATAAGACAAAATGACATTTTTTATATCCCTTCCAGCATTCATGTTTCCTTTAAAAGGAAAGAAAATAAAAGCACCATCTCTCTAAGTGTTCTTATCCCTTATTGTCGAAGAGAAAACTTCCTGAGGTATTTCTAACAATATATAACTAAGACAACATACTATCCAAAATATTTTCTCTAACAAGAGACATCATATGATTATTTAGTATTGATAAAAACTTGTAAAATTTAATAGATGTTCATTTTATATCCATAATCATAAAGCAAAAATCATGTTTGGTTTAAGACTCCCCTAGAAGGATACCCATAAGTATTAAAAGAAAGAAGGATGTAAATGTTTGAACAACTAGCTTCTGATGTTTTCCTATATAATCCATTGCTCATTATCCAACTGAAGCTCGACCTTTGAAATTCCATCAATAATTTCATTCATCTCCCTATAGACATGTTGGAAAGATATGGAGATAAAGATTGGAATAATGTCTCCCATCTCATCTAGACATGTTGGAAAGATATGCACTGATAAATTTTAAGTACGTTGATAGAAACTCATCTAAGGGTGAATTAGAAACTCCCACCTTTATGTTAAACTATCTTGAAACATGTGCCATCTGATGTCTATCTTGATTGTGGGATCCAGCATGTCGCTAGAAAAGAGGCATGGGATAGAGTGCGACAAGTTCCTAGACGAGTCAATTGTTATTCTCGGGCTTTTCAAAATGTTGATTTCTCTAACCATATTCATAGGTTCTTGCTCCAAAGTGGTTTGCCTACTCTAGACCTATTTATTCATGACACTCTTGCTCATAACCTTGTTGTTTTTCTTCAATATCTTTGCATTTGTGGTGACGAACAAAGGGGCAATGAAGCTAGCATTAGAAAAGGGATATATAGAGTATAATCTATGGTATTACTTGCATTGGTCGTAGAAACGGGTCCAAAATGATAATAACTGGAAAAGAATATAGAATTGCATAAATGACGCCAAGGTCTGCAAGGAGGGTGTGAAATGATTCACCAATAAATTCTACAAGAATAATTTGTCCCTAATTCAAGTAAGTTCTCTTCTTTGGGATTTGCAAGTTTATTTTTGGCTTTGGTTTTGGGTACATTTTCTATTTTTCTGGCAAGGGTTCAATTCCCTCCAGCGCACTGAATTCTTTTTTTATTGGTTTATGTGTAGGCTAGGTGTTGCAAACTACCAACCTTGTGCAAATTTAGGTATGGCATCAACATGATTGTATACATGCTAGACGATGATTGTATGATGTGGAAGAATGAGGAGGATTCATTGTGCTACAAGTGCAATTCCTACAAAGTTGGGGTCTTGGTGAGCCTAAAGAACAACTAGCGCAAGGTATTTACAACCCCAATTGTGGGCTTCAACACGTGGTTGGCGACAAGGCACGAGATAGAGTCAATGTTTCTTTTTTCAAAACACATAATTTATAACTTATCAAACCATTTGGTGATCAAACCATATTTGTAAAAAAATTATATCATTTATCTTAGGTGATAACCAATTGATTTTTTGTCACTACCTTTAAAATTTAGCAACAACATCGTTCCATTAGTGTCACATGTGCATCATTGACAAAAATTAACAAAAAAATCTCATAGTAGAATATTACATTAAAAAACAAACCTCCATATCAATTAGAGGGAACTTACAACAAAAAGACAATTAGAGGAAACTTACAACAAAAAGAAATGACAATGGAAAATATCTTTAGAAATACATGGAAAAAATTATGCAAACTAATATACAACATGATATACCACATAAATGTTGAAAGAAGTGAAAAATAATAATAAAAGTATGAAAAACATTTTCTTTTCCTACATAAATGTACAAGAATTCAATTGAAAATTCATGGTTTTCCCAAGAGTAGTTGTTATTAACTAATAATCCATATGTAGTGAATATTCCCAAAATTTTGGGATGCATAATCATTGATTTGGCGAAAATATTAAGAAAAGCTATTATATGTTCATGGAAAATGTTTAGATTTAGGCGAAAAATATACGTGTATGCATAACTATAATCATAAGTGACGCTACAAGTTTTTTATTTTTAATGAAAATATGAAAAAAATTAGCCTTAATTCTTCAAAAAATTAAAATTTAGCCAAATTGGTGAAATTTTACTTAAAAATAAAACATTGGATAGAGTGTGAGAAGTTCCTAATCGGATTGATTGTAATTCTTGGGCTTTTTCTAATGTTTTTTTCTCTTGCCGGATTCATATGTGTTTGCTTCAAGGTTTTGTACCTGCTCTGGATCTGTTTGTTTGTGACGTTCCTACTCATAATCATGTTTTTTTTCTTCGTGATCTTTGCCTTTATGGTGACAAATAAAGGGGTGAGGAAGCTGGCATAGGACAAGGACAAGGGATGCAAAGATTACCATATGGGGGATTACTGTACTACCTATAAACAAGGGAACAATAGAGCTCATCGATGGAACAATAGACTTTCTTTCTTACTCATGGAATTAGTTTCCTTACCTTCCTTGCCACATTGAATTACTAACCTTCCTTTCCACATGGAATTATTTGTACACCTCCCTTGAAGGGAAGGGTAAGTCAAGGA
Organism: Picea engelmannii; assembly: GCA_009831015.1. NCBI lineage: Eukaryota > Viridiplantae > Streptophyta > Pinopsida > Pinales > Pinaceae > Picea > Picea engelmannii. Next base: position 9,325 of record ML804812.1, read on the forward strand.
AAACCATTTGTTCCCCCAAAATCAAGCTTGAGCATAGTGAAGGTGAAGATAATTAATGGAAGCTAAGTCGATGAGGTTATTTTCTTACATGTAGTTTTGCAATGTTTGTTGAATGGAAGCTAAGTATACCAATGTCGATGCATGGCACCTAGTGCTTGATTTTAAACCAAGTATCGAAATTTCGACCAAACTTTAAATAACACTTGAAGGTATTTGCATTGTTCAGTTTCAGTTCACCCCAAATTATAAGGCACAAGAATCAATGTTGAATTGAATTTTAGATATAATTTAGAGATAAGCATGGAGTGGGTTTATGTTAGCAAATCTAATGGACATCGTAAGCACAAGTTGCTTAGATTATATTTCAAAAACCATAGCTCTCAAACAACAGATTATATAAGTCACTCACTACTCTTTAAACAATATGGCATCAAGGCTTATTAAAATCTAATCAAACAATGTAGCATCAATAGGTATTCGTTCTATGGAAATAGAATAATCCCATATTACTCGAGGGTTTGTGCACCATGTGCTCTAGGTTGTCACTTCCTTCAATGTACTTATATTTTGTTATTATCCAATGAGAAAAAGGATGAAAAAATAAACATAAATGTACATACATGAAACACCTTGATATTCTTCTCATAGGATCGATGTAAAATTGTTAGCCTTTTCATTTATAAAATATATTTTTTTTACATTATATATTTATTTGTTTTAATTATGATAAATATGTTAAAAACTTATTAGTTGTTAAAGAGGCGTTGTTTTATTTTTTATATGGTAATATATTTGTATTAATTTCATTAACTGATGACCTCCCACCCTTACCCACAGTTACAGAATTATCAAAATTAAATTTTGTTCAGCTCGGAAGTCGAGTTGCTAAAAAAAACTTCATGTCCAAGCCCAAAATCCACCATTAACTTAGCTCGGAATTCCTTGTTATCGTACCAACTCGATAGCGCTTGAATCTAGGTGTTAAATCTCTCTCGTGACCCAGTGGTGAAACCCCGATCTAAAACTCTACTTGTTAGCTCCTTTTCCTTTCCATGCGACCAATGCTATAACCATGTGCCAAACCTCTAGTTGTCAACTCCTTTAACATTCATCACGTGCCCATGCGCTATGACCAAGCACTAACATCATCAGGTGCTTAACTTTTCGTACACCATCAGACCTTTTTCTACCTTCATTTTCCACCGTTAATTGTCAGAGGATGGACGATCCATATCACTCCTTGGGTTATCGTATTTGAATGGATCTCTGAAACTATACTCATATGGATGGTGGATATCGCTCCTTAGCAAGTCTCGATGGACGGTGTCAATTAAATTCCACTACCCTCTGTATCAGAGTTCATTTTAGACTCCCTCAAGCTGCAACACTCTGAAATGTTCACTCTAATAGGTTCCTTATTCCTCTTGAACTCTGAATAGATAACCAACCTCCACCCTCGATCTGTCTAGAACTACAGTCCCAATTCACCTACCTTCACTTCCACTGCGCTAGGTCTCATCGAGTGACTTGTACATATGTGCCATGTATATTCCACAAGTCTCACTCATAGTTGTGGATCCCATTGTCATGTGTCCACTCCATAATCGTTGATGTCAACTCATCACATGTTTCTACCGACTCCCATGTGTTTTTCCCAGAGACATCGATCTAATTCACCCTGAATAGATATCGACCATTCGTTACTGTTGTTCTATCAGATTTCCTCCAACTTATGGACTTCGATGGCTCTACTCCAAGAACCATTAAGATACTTCCACACATCACTTTCGTAGCCGTTGATATGACTACTCTGAATTCATCTAAAACATCGATCAGAATATTTGTTTTTTTTAGCACTCTGACAATTTTATAACTCCAATAGCATATTACCATGCGTTCCACCTAGATTCCTCGATCTAGATTGCACCAAACAGATCTAGATCGTCTGTTAGGGTCTTGTTATAATTTTAGACATAACAATTATCTTCTTTAACATTCATTAACAATTGCATGTAATAGGATTACTGAAATATAAATAATCATAGAACACAAGATATATCCTAAGAAACCCTCGTGGGGGAGAAAACCCAACAACCAATTCTTCAGTATAGATTCCTTCAACCAGTACAATGTCACGTTATAGCTCTCCAAAAATAGACCAAGACCAAGATACCAAAGACTAAGAAACCAAGACCTCTGTAATGTCCCCACTTTGGAACATCATCACAGGGCAGAGATTTATGATGACCAGAGTAGCCAGATGGGTGCTAGAGCGAGTACAGGGGTATTTGAGAGGCATTGTGGGGTCCATCTTGCATTGATGATCATATTCCATCATTATGAG
>ML804812.1:18364-49104 GCA_009831015.1 Picea engelmannii
GAATAAAGAAGAATTGAGATGTTTTGGCTTGTCTATCTTATTGCATATGGTTGAGGTATGTTCCATGGTTATCTCTTTCTGTTATTTGCTGCATACACACATACAAACACATCTAAAAGGTAGATCAGCAAAGTGTTTGACGAAATACCTCACTCGGAAAAAGATTTAAAAAGACACCAAAACAGTGATGATCCTTGCATAATGGCTTGGGATCATTACAACCTCTTGCATTATACCTCTTTTTCTATGATCCAAATACATAAGATAAGGTGAGTTGTGTGTGTATACAAATGAGAGGAACTTGACCTCTATTTATACACATAACTTGACTCCCGAAAAGATGCAACCCTAAGAGAGTCCATTTTGACTTTTACAGTAAGGATAACAATAATATAATAATTTCTTTTGAGTTGATTTGTACAATAATATTACAATAACCTTATCGAGGTTTGACTAATACAAATACAAAAGAATATATTTCGTAGTTACATCAAAATATCAACACTCCCTCTTAACTAGGAAGGTGTTCTTTGTTGCCACACGAGCTCATGACCATTGATTTTTGAACATATGAATCTATACATCGCCGGATATCTACATGACTTCACAGCCAATGCATCCAAGGCCTATGGGTAGCTCTCAAATAGCTTCAACATGTCACGATGGCATCCACTACGTCGAAATGCATTTGTACCTAATTATGTGCACCCATGTGACTTCACATCCAATGCATCCAAGGCTTGTGGGTATCTCTCAAATAGCTACAACATGTCCCCAGGACATCCACTACCCCACAATGCATCTGTACCTCGTCACTCCCTCTGAAGAGGGACCACACCAAGCTTTTCCCTGAAGTGTTCAAACTTTGTCCTTGACAATGGCTTGGTCAACGCGTCTACAACTTGTTCCTCGATAGTCACATATTGGAGCCTCATTACTCCCCTCTACGACATATCCCTAATATAGTGATATTTGATCTTGATATGCTTCGACCTGTGATGGAACACCAGATTATCTGAAAAACTCATGCAACTCTTATTGTCACACCAAATGCAGGTCACCTCCAGTTTGAGACCAAATAACCTAGACAACATCTTTTGAATCCACATTGCTTCTCTACATGTTGCAAATGATGCCACATATTCAGCCTCATCCATAATGAGTGATACACATGACTTCTTCCTGTTGTTCCACAAAACCATATTGGAGCCTAGATTGAAGCAATATGTCGAAGTACTCTTCCAATGAGGAATACTTCCAACCCAATCTAAATCATAATATCCATATCACCCAAACTCATGGTTTGTCACATACCTGAGACCATAATCCCATGTACCTTTAAGGTACCTTATCACATGTTTTGTTGCGACCAAATGAACCTGCCTGGGCTTCTCCATATACTGACTCAGGGTGTTCACAGCAAAACATATATCCAGTCTCGTGTTCGTCAAGTACATCAATGAACCCAACATCTACCTGTATAAAGTAACATCCATAGTCTATGAAGTCGTATCTTGCAGCAGCTTTAGATTTGATACCATAGGTGTATCCATTGCCTTGTAATCCAACATCTCGAACCTCTTCAGGAATTCCACTGCATACTTCCCTTGATTCAGAAAGATCTCATCATGTCTCTGTCATACCTAGAGACCCAAAAAGTAATGCATCATCCCAAGATATTTCATCTCAAACTCAGCAACTAATTTTATCTTACACTTTGAGATGATATTTTCCACACCTGTTAGAAACAGGTCATCCACATACAGCAGTAGTATTACTGGACCATCATCCACAACCTTAAATTAAAGGTTAGGATCTGCACTGCTCTTTGTAAATCCTAAACTCGTTAGAAATTTGTCGATCCTACCATATCACGCTCTGTGCGCCTTCTTTAATCCATATAAATCCTTCTTCAATCTGCACACATTCATCTCCTTGTCATGTACCTCGAACCCTTGTGGTTGCTCCATATATACTTCCTCTTTTATTTCACTATTCAGTAAGGTTTTCTTCACATCCATCTGATGCACCTTCCATTTCAATATTGCGGCCAACGAAATTATAGTCCTGATCAAGGTATATCTCTCCATGGGATAAAATTTCTCCTCATATTCAATGCCTTCCTTCTGAGAGAATCCTTGAGCCACAAATCTAGCCTTATACTTTTCAATACTCCCATCAACTGCATGTTTCATTTTATAGATCCATTTTGAACTTACTATTGATTTTTCCTTTGGTCTGGGGACCACATTCGAGACATCATTCTTTACTATGGATTGGTATTCCTCCCCCATGGCATCCTTCCATACCCTCTTTTATGAATCCTCTTCATAATTGGATGGTTTTGCATCCATGATATCACACAAACATGCCACATAGCTGGAATACGATTTCGGCTTCTTACTTTCCTTGAGATATTTTTCTGGGGCACCATATTTTTCTGCATAATTGATGAGCTCTTGTGCCCAAGTTGGTATTCTCTTGCGAGAAGGCATCTCTATTGGCCTATAGGGTTTTTCCATGTAATTATCCTCATGAATGACTTCCTCTAGTTCAACTACTTCTACCTTTGGAACTCTAGTAACTTCCTTCTCCTCCTCGTGAACCTCTTTCACACATTCATGTTTTGATTTGTTGAAAGTTGCACTCTCATCGAAGGTGACATCTCATCTAATCTCAAATTTCCAGTAACCGGGAATACATATCTTGTATTCCTTCGATGTGTCACTGTAACCAACATATATTCCATTCTTTCTGGATGGATCCAATTTTGTCCTTTTTTCCTTGGGGACATGCACAAATATGGGGCAGCCAAATATCCTTAGATGGTTGACTTTCAGCTTCTCTCTTGAAAACATCTCCTTTGGTGTATTGTTTTCAAGTACTTTGTGGGGACTTATGTTTTGCACATAAACTATAGTACTTGTTGCTTATGCCCACATATTCATAGGTAGATCTCGATCATGGATCATAGCCTTCACTACTTTCATGATCGTCTAATTCTCCCTTTCTGCTACTCCATTATGTTGATGATTATAGGGAGTAGAAATCTCTCTCTTAAACCCAACTTCCTTGCAATATTCTTTGAATTCCTCTGAAGTGAACTCTCCTCCATTATTTGATTACAAGGTTTTTATCTTCCACTCTGTTAGGTTTTCTACCAGTGCCTTAAATTCTTTGGATTTTCCAAGCACTTAATTCTTTGCCTTCAACAAATAGATCTAATTTTTAGGTAAGTAATCATCAATAAAAGACACATAATATACATACTTGCTTATTGAAGTTGTTGACATCGGTCCACACACATTTGAGTGCACGATGTCCAATACTCTTTTGGCTCTGCTATCATTGTTGGGAAAGGAGTGCTTCACGTTCTTGCCTTGTGCGCAACATTTTCACACATCATCTTGTTTTCCCTAGATCTCTGGTAGTCATGTCACCATATTTCTCACACTCGGTAGGGCCTTGTAATGTATGTGAGAAAATATCCTATGCCATAATTCACTGGGATTCACGGTGTCGTGAATTAATGTTGAATTTGATCGCCCTTTCAATTTTTAGAGTCCTCCCTATTGAACTTCGATCACTACAGCATCATCAAAAGTCTTCCCTCTATGCCACCTAAGAACATGTCCATCAAGAAATGAAACTCGGTAACCCTTCTCATCCAATGTTGAAATCGAGAGAAGGTTCTTCTTCAATCCAGGAACATAGAGAACTTTTGTCATCTTAATTGGATTACCTGAGTCTAACTAGTAGGAGGCTTCTCCTACTCCTTCGATCGGATACTGATAGTCATCTCCCAATTTCACCTTGTGTGGTGAATCCTTATGAGTAAGGTTAAAAAAGGAGTCTTTATAACCTGTCATGTGCTTGAAAGCACCATTTTCCACCAGCCAAATGTCACTTCCATGAGTGACGGTTCCTGTAAGGGATGAGATAAGAACATACTCCTAATCACTTGATTCATTTTCCTTTGCAACCTTCTTGGGTGGATCATCATCTTCAGCCATATGAACATGATTCATTTTACCTTCTTTATTTTCCCTTGGTCTCTAAATGAGGGAAAAATTCCTAGCAATGTGTCCCATTTTCTAAAAACAAAAACATCTAATATTTGGGTTATTTCTTTGGCCCTTCTGAAACTTCTTGGGTGAGGAGGGTTCTTTCTTTCTCTTTCCTTTCCTAGTGTGGGCAGCTAGGGCTTGATCATCATTTGTCATATTCTCTTCTCTTGTTGTCATCCTTTCTTCTTCTTGGTTACAATCTTCCCATAGCCTATTGAACTTGGGTAGCTTCCTTCTTGAGCATATCCCTTGAATAAATGCATCCCATGACCTTGGGAGGCCATTCAAGGTGGTCATCACCATTTCTTCTCCATTCACTATATCACAAATGGATTATATCTTCTCCTTGATCTGGTTCACTCTTGAAAAGTAAGAGTGGATGGTTTCTGAATTATGCATCCTCATGTTCTTTAACTGAGTTCTTAAGTTCATTCTTCGGTTGATGTTGATTCCTTCAAACAGTCGGGTTAAGGCATCTGTCATTTATTTTGGAGTGGATAATGAATATATGTGATGAATAAGATGGTCCTTAATGGAGTCTATAATAATCCTCTTTGCTTTAACCATATCCTTATTATGCTTTGCTTTAGCCTCATCTCCATCTAGTTCTAAAACCTCTTCTTCACTGAACTTCTCTAGATCATGTTCTTCTAGGAGGAGGGATACTTTGTACCTCCAGGATCTGAACTTTTCATCTCCCTCTAGCTTCTTATCAATATTGGTTCTAGTATTCATCCTGCCCCTAAATCACAAATTTTGGATTCTGAAGATCCGATCCATGGAAAAGATGTGCTCCACTAGGGTGCACTTATTGGTGGTCTTGTCTTGTCCGACAACCACTCCTATCAAGAAAAGTAGCTCCTTTGTCTTCTATATCTGTGAATTGTCTTCTATTCAGGCATGCTCTGATACCATGTTATATTTTAGAAGTTAAATCTATCTTCTTTAACATTCATTAACAATTACATGTACTATGATCACTGAAAGATAAACAATCAGAGAACACAAGCTATATCTTGGGAAACCCTTGTGGGGGAGAAAACCCAGCAACCAATTCTTCAGTATAGATTCCTTCAACCAATACAATGTCATATTATGGCTCTCCACAAATAGGCCAAGACCAAGATACCAAAGACCAAGAAACCAAGACCTCCTATGTTATACCTCCTTTGTTATGCTCCAAATACACAAGAGAAGGTGAATTGTGTGTGTATACAAATGAGAGGAACTCAACCTCTATTTATAAACATAACTTGACTCTCGAAAAGACGCAACCCTAAGAGGGGCCATTTTGAATTTTACAATAAGGATAACAATAAAAAAATAATTTATTTTGAGTTGATTTATACAATAAGATTACAATAACCTTCTCAAGGTTTGCCCAATACAAATACAAAAGAATATATTCCGTAGTTACATCAAAATATCAATAGGTCTTCCTTACGTCAATCTGGATTGTTGGTTGGAGTACCCTTCGGTCATGCACTCTGAATACTTAACTCTGAAACACTTCACACTATCACATCAGACTCTGAACGGAGAACAAATTCTGGTTGTTGATCCTTCCAGTGATCAACGGTCACGATTGGATCTTCTCTTCTCTATAATTATAATATTGGTTGTCAAATATTAAACTCACGAATGAAGTCTCAGTCTAATGAAATCAATTCTCATGATTGATTCCTTGCCTTGATCTGATGGCTCTTGTTCCTCGACGCCTGTAATGGTTTCATTCGTTGTTCTACGAAGGGATTCAACCTTCGATCACCTTGCGCACAAAACAAAAACTTAATCTTTGTCTCTTCTTGTTCCCAAAAAAATATAACATCAAGTTTGAATCATCAATCGTCCCATCATAGATGATCAAAGATCATGAACGATCCCCCTCTGAAATAAGGGTTTAATCACGATTTGACTGCTAACATGCAAATAAAATTCTGCATAGTCTGATCTGGACTTTTATCACTCAATACAGGGACATCAATATAACAGAAAGATACCCAATCTCACACTAACACACAGAGCCCATAAACACATAATTCTATTAATGAATTATTGTACACAATTTGCATAAGACCTTCGATCCTCCTAGCCTAATTTACATTCAATTGGACTCTTCTTGGCCTTTGGCCACATTTGGCCCTCTCAACTCTTCTCTACCCTCTCTCTGTTTAATTCTCCTATGCTAATGTCCCCATGCTTACAATCATTAATACTTAAAGGATTTTGATACCAAAATTGGTTCAAATTCTAAAATCTCTCAACTATCAATCCTTAGGATCTCTCAGATCCACAAAATCCTCAAGATATCTACACCTCACTCTAAGATCTCCATAAATATTACAAACTCTTGAGATCTACTTAAACAAGGAAGATTCTATTACATATCAAACAATCTCAACTTAACAACCTCTATCCTATGCAATTCTTCTAGAATTCAATAAAATAAAGGAAAATAAAATAATTTCAACCATAGGGAATCTACTCCCTTAGTAAATTCAAGACCCCCAAGGTCTTATCAATATGATTGTTTCTGGAGGAAAAATGCTCCTGCATCAAACTCCCAAGGTTAAAATGTTTCATGATCTCCTAATCATGAGTTCTCCATCTCCCATATTCAATTAATGGAACGCATCCTCCTAGATCCCATACTTTATGTTGTTGCTTGCTAATCTTGATGTCTTGCTGTTGTCTGCAACCTTTTGTCAATGCAAACCAACTGTACTCTACTATTGATTACCTTCTTTAGTTCTGTGGGTCTTCTTTGAGACACCTTCATCATCAACATCCTCATCTCCTCAATCTCCATGTCTACTTTATCTTCTTCCTAGTACATGTTGTTGCAAACTTCTTGTTGTTGTTGTTGATTGGTTGTTGCATTTATGATCCTCCATATCTCCATCCAGAAATGTTTAAGATATTTAACTCCTCTTTGGGAAACCGATTCTGAGTTATATCTTCAAGATTATTACTCTCAATTGTTCAATCTTCTTCATCAATCCTTGGATTGATCAACCAATCTTCTAGCATCCTTAGTTCTCCTTCAAAATCAGTGAGCATTGTATCTGAGTGTTGTCCTTCATCCTTCATCTTCATGATAGCTCCAAATGACTACCCATTATCATCATCTGCAAAACCTGTAATCATACACAAATTGTCAGATTTAAAAACATAAGGTTCTCTAGCCTCATTTGGTTCCTCTTTCAGCACATTTTCATGTTGATATGAACTTCCCAAGTAGTTCACGAGACACTAAACGGGTCTCTCTTCCTCCTCATCCTCTACATCAAAGAATGATTCTTGCTCTGGTTCACAAAAGTGAACTTCCTCTTCTATCAATGACCTTTGTTTGAACTCAGCTCCTTTGATTTTCTCCTCCTTCAGTAAAGCACTTAAAATGTGCTTCAAGCCCCAAGCTTTTCCTCAACTTCATTGCAAACAATTGCATCATAGGCCACTTGACCTTCTTCTTTACACTCCATCCTTGTCTCTTGTTTTCCTCAATATTCTTTTGTAGCAGTTGTCTTATGTAACTGAGTTGTACTCTTAACTCATATGATTCTATGTCAAACTCCTCTTGACTCATTCTCTTTATTCCATTTTCTTTGGTACCTTCCTTACCTATGTTGTGGCTTCTCTTTGAACCTGTGTTATGACTATCAATATTCATCTCCATTTATTCTCCTTTGAACTTCTCCTAGTCCACTATGAGTTGCATCAAGCCTTTCGAACAAGTCTCCTCTACCTGCCACTCAATACCTCACCAAGCTTCCTCCTGATCTTTGGCCTTTTAGTATTACTGGTTCTCTCCACTAGAACCTTCTGAGCACTCCTCTACTCCTCTCTGGCTTTTGCACCTACTCACGTTTCTATGAGAACATCCACTTGTCCTCCTTATTTTCTTCCAACCTCATCTAGAACTGGTTAAGGTTCTTTGTCATAAGATTTTTTTCATCCTCTAAGAGATCCACTTGATCTCTATCACATCTCATCTGGCTATAATGTTCATATCAATCCCTTCTCTGCTATCTACATTCACAATTCTTCATAACCAGAGTTAATCATAAAAATATATGATCAATACCTTCAAGATCTGTCCTGAGATCTTCACTCCTCTGCTTCTTTGGTTGAAATGTTCCCAATTCTCCACTAAGGAATTATATATCCAATTCCTTTTTCTACTTGTCTACACAAATTTACAATCTGCAAGTTCCTTTGATGAACTTTGTCTCCTTATTTGTATCCCTCATAGAGTTCCAATGAGCATAACTTGCTCTGATAGCATAAATGAACTTCGTTCATTTAAAGTATTCCATTTGAAATCAAATGCATGGGAAAATTAAATTTCCCTCTCTAATACCAAAAATGATGACCTCACGGCCTTACCCACAAATACAAAATTATTGAAATTAAATTTTTTTTAACTTGGAAGTCGAGCTACTCAAAAAAACTTCATGCATGAGCCCAAAAGACACCATTAATAGAGCTTTGAATTCTCTATCATCGTACCAATTCGATAGCGCTTGAATCCAAGCGCTAAATCTCTCTCGTGACCCAGTGTTGAAACCCCAAGCTAAAACTCTACTTGTTAGCTCATTTCCCATTCTATGTGACAAACCATATAACCATGTGCCAATCCTCTAGTTGTCGACTCCTTTAACATTTATCACCTATCCATGCACTATGACCAAGTGCTAACATCATTAAGCGCTTAACTTCCCATAATCCATCAGACCTTTTTCTACATTCATTTTCGATCTTTGATCGTCACAGGATGGACGATCCATATCGCTCATCGGGTTATCATATTTGTGATGTGGAATGGACCTCTAAAAGTCTACTCTGATGGACGGTGGATCTCACTCCTTAGTGAGTCTTGATGGACGGTGTCTATTAACTTCCACTACCCTTTCTATTGGAATTCGTTTTTGGACTCCCTCGAACTACAACACTTTGACAGGTTCCTCCTTCCTCTCAGAATCTGAATATCTAACCAACCTCCACCCTCGATCTTTCTAGATCTACAGTTCCAAATAACCTACCTTCGCTTCCACTGCTCCAGGTCTCATCGAGTGACTTGTACGTATGTGCCATGTGTCTCACTCACAATCGTGGATCCCATTGTTGTGTGTCCACTTCACAATAGTTGATGTCAACTCATCACATGTTTCTAACGAGTGTCACATGTTTATCCCAGCGTCATCAATCTAATTCATTCTGAATAGATCTCAGTGATTCGTCAATGTTTTTCTATCAGAGTTCCTCCAGCTTATGGACTCTGATGGCTCTACTCTGAGAACCAATAAGATGTCTCCATGCATCACTTTTGTAGTCATTGATCTGACTACTCTGAATTCATCTAGACCATCGATCAGAATCTTTGTTCTATTGAGCACTCCAATAGTTTTATAACTCCAATAGTGTACTACCATGTGTTCCAACTAGATTCCTTGATCTGGATCGCACCGAAAAAATATGGACCATCTTTCAGGGTCTTCCTTCCATCAATCTAGACCTTTGGTCAGACTTCTCTCATCGGAGTACCCTTCGGTCATGCACTCCAAATACTTAGCTCTGAAACACTTGGCATTATCACATTGGACTCCGGACATAGAACAAATTCTGGTCATTGATCCTTCTAGTGATCAACGGTCACGGTTGGATCTTCTCTTCTCTACGATTCTAATCCTAGCCATCCAATCTTAAACTCATGAATGAATTCTCAATCTGATGAAATCAATGCTCATAATTGATACCTTGCCTTGATCCGATGGCTCATCTTCATCGACGTCTGCAAGGGTTTCTTTCAATGTTCTTCGAAGGGATTCAACACTCGATCACCTTATGCACAAAATAGAAACTTAACCTATGTTTCTTCTCGTTCCTGAACCAATATAACATCAAGTTTGAATCATCAATTGTCCCATGATTGATGATCAAAGATCATGAATGGTCCCCCTTTGAAATAAGGGTTTAATCACGATTCGACTGGTAACCTACAAACACAATTTGCATAGTTCGATCTTGACTTTTATCACTCAATATAGGGACATCAATATAACAGAAAGACACCCAATCTCACACTAACATAGAGAGCCCATAAACACAAAATTTATTAATGAATTATTGTACACAATTTACATAAGGCCTTCGGTATTCTTGGCCTGATTTACATTCAATTGGCATCTTCTTGGCCTTTGGCCACACTTGGCCCTCTCAACTCTTCTACATCATCTCTTTGTCTAATTCACCTACGTTAATGTCCTTAGGCTTACAATAATTCATATTCAAAGGATTATGATACCAAAATTGGTTCATATCTTAAAATATCTCAACTATCAATCCTTAGGATCTCTTAGATCCACAAAATCCTCAAGAGATCTACACCTCACTCTAAGATCTCCCTAAATATTACAAACACTTGAGATTTGCTTAAACAAGGCAGATTCGATTACAGATCAATTAATCTCAACTTAACTACCTCTATCTTATGCAATTCTTCTAGAATTCAATAAAACATAGGAAAATACAATAATTTCAAGCTTAGGGAACCCACTCCCTTAGTAAATTCAAGACGCACTAAGTCTTATCAAAATGATTGTTTTTGGAGGCAAAATGCGCCTACATCATTAACTATACAATGTAGATATCTAATAATATACTTGTGTATTGTATTAATTTCATTATCTATAAATTGTATATATTTAATAATAATTTTGTTATATGAATATGGTTTTTAATCACTAATATCAATTTGGTTTCCATTAAAAAAAGATCATAATGAAATAAATCGAAATGAAATAAAAATCATGATATTTTCCACTCATACACATAATTCCTATGAACGGTTGTACATCATTTATCTTATCAATATGACTTTACCAAGATACAACATGACTTTACCTAACATTAGTAGATACATTGAGTGTGCCTATCTAACTAATAATGGAGTCATGTGAATGTAAAACTAAAAGCCACTTAGTAAGAGAGTTGAAGATTTTGGTAATTTTCCCATGAACTAATGTACATCACAAAAAAAATTACATGGTAGATTATTTATCTTATCAACATAATATTATCTAATATTAAGAAATTATTAAATACAGTAAATTTGGATATCTAACATGATTTAGCTATGCAAATATAACAGTTAAAAAAGAACTTAATAATAGAATTAAAGATTTTGGCAATTCAATTGCATACATGCATTATATTTTGTCTCATTATATGTGTCTTAACTAGCAGCATTATTATATGTGGTCTATGATTGGGAGTGTATATGTAGTGAACCTTGATAAATCAAAGCTAAAACATATGAAAGATCAACCCTTAATCTTGAGAATTAAACCCTTGTCTTTAGAAAATACCATACATTCACACCATAAATAACAAAAGAATATAAAGAAGAACCCTTAAGGTAGGTAATACCATCAAATACTTTGTATGGAAGGAATCACTCCATAATCCATGCTTACTATAAAACAATACATCCAACATGTCTCCAATACAATGATACTCATGTGTATTTATACTTTCTCATGAATATTCCTAGGAGTTCATGCCAACTACCCCTTATTATTATATTATTTCCTTAACTACATAGTGGACCTATTTATTACCCATCAACTAAAAAGTGGGCATGTTCCATGATTACGGCCACATTACATTCATTATACCCTTTGGCACCTCCCTAAGTACCCCATATTCTTCTCCTTGTGTACATTACATTCCATCCCCCTTTGCATGTTTCATCCCTAGAACATGAAAAGAAGCCATATAATATTACTTGCTAAGAAATGTAGTCAACTAGTACCATGCATGAGCATCCATCCATCCTAGTGAAATGTGGACATGGGGTCCAACTATGGCATTTCCTCCTCATTCTTGATCATGGGTTCTTCTTGGGTTCAAAGTATTCATTGCTACTATGATATCTCCATGCATTTCTTTTAGTCCTCCATGTGCCTTCATACCTATTTCCTTTTTGGTTCCATGTTGATTTGTAATAAGGTTGTTGATGCTCATGCCCTTGCCTTGACAACTATTGTTTCTCCATGTGGTGTGGTTGGTGATATATCACAACCTTAGCTATCAGTTCATCTTTCTTTAACTCTTCAACATGTGGTTCTTTTGTAATATCCCCTTATACATAAAATATATCTTAAGAAAATAAAGGTAATCTAAATATATTTCAAATTCTATGAGAGCAATTCAAATCCCATGGCAATAAAATTAATTTGTAGATATTGATATGAACATAATTTTGAAATTTCCTTGCACGAAAGAGAAGGTATGGTTAAGTATTTACAAAGTATCCATGTTTCATACAAAGCAGAATGGAAATGGATATGTTACTATGTCTTAAATTAATCATATTTATAGATCAACCATAAAATGTAGGATTTATGCTTCAATCTCATTCAAGCTCAAACCATCACAGGAAGAAAAAAGAGGATCTTCCTCAAAACATTTAATAAATATAATAAGGTGTTTTTTCCCCTCGGTAAGTTGATAATTTAAACCTATAGTTCTCAATTAGAATTCATATCAGAGCATTGGTTTGTATTGGCGTTCCCTTCTTCTGTGTCCATGAATCCTAATTCGAAAAGAGCATTTACAGCAGTTAGAAAAGCACTATTCTAGTGTATTTTCTTCAACAAAAAACATCTTGAAAAGAGGTGGATGAATGCCTAGACCTTGTGGATCAATTCCCAACGAAGAAGGTTATACATAACAATGGTTTATGCTTTAAAACAAAAGAGGATCGTTTTAGTAAAGTTCTCCATCAAGTGAGGAATCCAAGGTAGTAAAAGTAAACCCTTAAAACATATGACCCTAGCCCTACAAAAATCCATAAAGCTAACAGTTTTTTACAGCATCACCAAGAAAAAATAATACATAACACAACCCATTACAATGAATTAAACAAACAATTGGAGTCTCGTGGTTTATGATATAAAACCAAAATCCCAAATAAGCAAAGAAAGAGAATACTCATTGACCCTAAAGCAAAACACCATTTATCTAAATTCAATTGGCTTACAATAATTTAAACTCAAGTTATTGAAACTGTACAAGGATTACACAGATTTTCACAAAGAAAACGGGACAAAATAATAGCCCATAAAAGTAGTGGAGATATAAAGGAGGCTATAAACAACACTTCAAAAAAACATTTGACAACGATTCCATAAAATTCTATCATGTATGAGGGTATAGGATTGGCATTAATCAAGAGCACCAAGCCCTCTATATGCTCCAAATTCCAAATAAGAACCAAAAAGTTGCATTGAAATTCAATGTATTCTCAACAATGATGTTCAACACAAGTGGGCATAAGAATGAAATGAAAGTGCATACAGAGGGTTTAAAACTCATTGGGACTAACCCATGTATATTTCCTCTAAGTTTTAAGGTACAAAATGAGCTTCATATAATATCAAATCTTTCAAGTCACTTCAACATCCACAAGACCTGTGTAATACACAACATGGACTAGCAAAATATCTAGTTACAGTTCCAATATATCACAAGATATATAAGGCTAATTCAATATACGATAAATCATGGTAAGTTTTCAAACAGTGATTGGTGTGTCATGGTTTCACCTCATTAACTGTGTGGCGCTCTTATAGAAAGTATTTATCATTTCCAATTAAAAACTTCATATAGTTGACCAACCCACTATGAATACAATGTCAGATGATTTCAGAAAATTGTTTCTTCGGGCTTTGTTTAGATATTCATGATCCTCTTTGGAAGGATTCGAAATGGTATTACAACAAACCATTTATGGATCACTAAGCCAAAGAATTTCATAATAGGATATGGGCAACTTGCATAATGGCAGACCATGTTAATAGAAAATGGAAAATTCAAGATCACAAATTACGATCACTCCGAAGTAATAATGGCTCCTTATATTTGCATGTCCTGCTCAACTTTTAAGACTCAATTACTTGGATGGTTGGTTCTTAACAAATTTTTAGAATTAAATGATTGATTACATTGCATAAGCTAACAGAGTGATATGTGGTCTGTCACAAGATAAAAATAATTAAGCATGTCTTCATAATTATAAAGTTGTTAAATCATGAACAGATAAAAAGTTACAAGCAACAAATCTTGCAGTGTAGACATCCCATAACTACCATAATAAAGGCCTTAATAACATAGAAATGTAATTGGTTAAGAAACAATGAAAATTCAAACTCACAAATCAAGAAACCCTCATTTTAAAGTGGCTTTCAACAATTTCATCAAGTAACGAATCACAAGCATCTTTCAAACATTACAATTTTGATTAGATGTAATCTTGCCCCTATTCACATGATTGTTCAGACGCATTTGCCCATGAGAAACAGAGAAGCATTTGAAATTATTCGTCAAATCCCAAACCTTCATGTGAGTGGCCATTATCAAGTGATTAAGTCACATTATTTCCTTTTGAGACGCCATTGAAAGAGTTTGTTTTAGTTTAAGCATTGTCTCATTTTGTCTCGGTCCCTAGTTTCCTCCAATTGGTAATATATCAACAAATTCGAGTTTACAACCTTTAGAAAAATAGTTACAGTCAAGCAGACATCAAACAACTCATCTTAAGGAGGTATATTTCATGTAGCTATGTTTTAAGGAACAACTAAAAAAAATCGCACTATCGTGTCCTCCTCTATCAATGGAGCATGTTCCAAATCACCCCCAAATTTTCAAATACGATGACTAAGAAAAATTGGTTTCAACCTTTACAGGAGTCTTGTATGAGTAGCGACAGAGTTCACAAGATTCTGGTCTTCATTGAACACCATTTGGAAGAGTTTTCAATAGTTTTTCCAGCTCAATAATTCACTATATTCAAAATAGATCAGTGCATAAAAAGAATAGAATTTCCATGCAAAATTCTCAGTGAAAGTTAACCATTCAAATACATTAATTTCCATATTAAAATCATTAACTTCTATAACCACAAAAGAGACATAATTTTCATAAAATAGTGATTTGCAAGAATTTTTAGAAACCAAAGATAGAGTTTTACTTATCTTTTGATTATGGAAGATCAAAAAACAAATTGAGCAAGTGATTTCCACCCAACTGTAGGCAATCCATAGTGGACACCACCCCCTAGCCAGGCTATGATACCACCAAGGCGAAGCAGGGGTAAAATAACTCTGAATTCTAGACTTACATGGATACAAACCATTGATTTCTTGATGATGGAGCAACACTAAGGCACCCACATACCTACTCCAGACAATACAAGGAGCACCTCCTCTAATTTCTAGCACCTCAAAAATTAATCCTTCTCATGTTATTCAATGTGTGCATAGAAGGTCCAAGCTGTTATCTCAAGTTTCATCAGAATCTTCATGGTTTCATGTCTTTTTATCAAGGTATACCCACTTCAATTCATGGTTGGTTGGTCTAACATGGGCTTGGCTCTATTTTTCCAATGTCTGACCTCCCAAAAATATTTTTCCCACACCTTTGTAACAACCTCCCCCTTCCCATTCGAATTTTGATCATGCATAATGTCTAGAGAATTCAAACTCAACTTCTCTTCCTAGTTCCAAGAATGTAAGGGAGACAACTTGGTAAGTTTTAGGAAATGGTGGCTTAGATTGAGGAATTTATTTCCTCCATTCCTCTTAACTTCTTTTTTCTTTGAAATTCAAATTTGAAATGGGTGACGGTTCAAATAACATAGGATAAATGGTTTTAGGCATAAACCCCCCTTAGAACCCCTTACCTTTCCCCTCATGTGGTATCATAGCCCCTATAGGCGCTCAAGCTTAGTTGATCTTGATCTTCTTCTTTATAAACTACAAAATAGAAACTTACATATTCACAGTACCATGGTATATTTGTCCCGTGGATTTATTGTAACAGAGTTATAAAGTAATCATGCAAAGTATATAATTATTTAATTGCAAATAATTCCATGAGTAAAATTTGGGATATTACATCTTTGAGTCATTTGCCTCCTTAACTTCTTATTATGCCCTTCCTAGGTATTTTATTCATGTACTTATGTAGGCTCTTCTTCTTATTCAACCTCAAACTCTTCATCAAATGTGTCATTAAGTACAACAATTAGTTCCCTTGCAAGGACTTCTTCAGGTGCCCCCTTGGGCCCTTCTTGTTTAACAAGAGAAATATCCCACAATGTAATTATCTTTTTCTTGTACCAAATATTCAAAAACTTATTTTCCACATTAATATTAATTATACCAATTGAATATGTCCAATGATATCCTAAAAAAAATCCACATCATCCATTTTTATAGCATGAAAATATGAATGCAACACATATTTATCCATGGTAATATTCAAATCTATAAAAAATTGAACATTCTCACCCTCAACCTATGTGGTTTGAATAAGTTTTGTGGGAACTTGTAACATTTTAGCCAAATTAGTGTATATGAAATTGTGATTGCTACTAGGGTTTATAAAAATAATAACATTTTCCTAATGAATACATCCATGAACCTGTAATAGGAAGTTGTTACATGAAAACAAACCCTTGGTGCTCTCTTTATCCTTCCTCCCAACACAAGACCACATGTTTAAAAATAAATGTTCATATTCATCATCTAAAAGTGCCTTGATCTTGTCATAGTTAATGTCATGGAGCTAGACTTGTCACCCTTGAGCATATTGTACCACCAAAGGAGTCTAGTTGTCGAGCGACAATAGCATGACCTTGAGTGCTAGGCTTGAACAAAAACCCACTTGTATCATCCGGAATACACCTCATCGTCATGTCCTGGAAAACCCAAGCCATACATCTTTAACCGTGAATAAGTTTGAATGCTTGCTTCACCATAGGCGATGATGCACCATCTACACCTACACGCACCTCCCCTGAGCGAAGCATACTCAGTCAACTAATTGTCCAATGTGAAATCATGTTATCATCCATCTAGGTTGACTCGTGATAGTCACCGAAGATCATGCCCCTTCTCATAAGGAATTTGCATACCTTCAATGCACATACCACCGATGTCACCTTGTCATGGGAAATAAACATTCTACCACATTTCCAAGTCGCACCATCCTCTGCCGAAAAGCCTAACATAGCATCTCATTGGTTGGTCATACATTCTAGTCGACAAGACGTCCTCCTTGGTCCTCCCATCCTACACATCGGTACAACGCCCTGACCGTCTCACGAAATACACCCATGAGTCACCCATGAAGGCTATGAAATATGGGGAATCGTCATGCAACTTGTCATGCATGTCTGACATGCCCTCTCTTGAACTCACCATGTGTCTTGCCAAGTATGCCCAATGCACCCTCCATCGCACCAAACCAAGTGCGCTCTTAGTTGTATCCTCAACCGATCACGTCTCTATGCTCGTCATGATATTGTACCCTACATAAGCACTGGATATATTACATTCTCCCCCACATTAAATCATTGGCATCCTCATCAACATAGCCCCATCATCTCATCCAATGAAAGGGGTATTTGTGGTGGTGAAGAGAGAGTTATGCAATGTCTAATCGAATGACACTCTGAACCATTTTTCACGAGGCTACAGTTGTCTCCCTTGAGCATCCCATACCACCCAAGAAGTCTAGTCTTCGAGCAACACCAACATGACCTCATGTGTTGGTCTTGACCAACAACCCGCTTGTATCATCTAGAATACACCTCATCATCATGTCCTGATGAAAAAAAGCTAGACATCTTTAATCATGTGGAAGTTCGAATGCTCGTTTCACCATAATCTATGCTTCACCATCGTCACCCAACCATTGGCTCCTACACACGCCTCCCCCAACAAAAGAATACTTGGACAATTGACTAGCCAACATGAAATCATGCTATCATCCATCTAAGATGACTTGTGATAGTCCTCAAAGATCATGCCCCTTCTCATAAAAAATTGTGTACCTTCAATGCACATACCACTGATGTCGCCTTGCCATGGGAGATACACAATCTACCACATTGCCAAGTCACGCCATGCTCCATCGAGAAGCCTGACATATCATCTCTCTGGTTGGTCGCCTGTCCTACTCAACAAGACGTCCTCCTTGGTCCTCCCAACCTACACTCTGGTACATCATCCTGACCATCTCGTAGACATCACCCATAAGTCAGCCACCAAGACTACCAAATATAGGGACTCATTGTGCAACTTTCCAAGCATGCCTGATGCACCCTCTCTCGAACTCACCGTGCATTTTTTCAAGTATGCCTGATGCGCCCTCCATCGCACCAAACCGAGAACACTCTTAGTCAACTCGTCGATCGGTTTCATCTCCACGCTAGTCATGATAATACGTGCCTTGTCTGAGCGTTGGAGATTGTACAGTTAAGAAAATTCCACCATATGGCCACATTTTATTTTAAATTAAGACCTACCCAAAATGGTTAGTAGTGAACTCTTGTTGCACTTGGGTATACAATGCCCTTTTTCAGACTATTGGTATATGATGTTTTCTCATGAAGAGCCCAAATATGTGTTTCTTTGAGTTGTTTGTTTAAAATTATCAGATGAGATATGCATCAATTTGAAAGCCAAAGGATGTATATTCAATTAGAAACCATCAAGGATTGCCCAAAGGTGACCCCTTCTCTAGTTGTTTGATCGTTCTAAATAGAATGATTTTCCTGCTTCAAGAAATGTATATGTGTGTGCACTTTAGTTACAAAAGACCTGGATTTCATAAAAAATATATTAGATTCTTGATTGGTCAGTAGGATTTATTCAAGTCTAGAATATGTGTTTGCAATTTAGACCAAGGTTGAAGCAAGCTGGGGGATATACCATTTTATTTATTTATTTTCATTTTTATACATTGGCTCTTTTATCGACGCATCTTTGCACCTTTTGGGACATTTGTTAATATAATGTATTTATTTGTCTTCATATCAATTTTATTGAACAATGTGATAACAATGTAAATCTGTAGAGGGTTCTTTGTCACACAAATAAGGGGGTCTTATACATCGATTTGGTGTTTGGGTAGGTCGTGGTCTTAAAATTAAATTATTATTATTATTATTAATTTTTATTTTTCAATATAATATATGTCATGGGAAACTGCTTGGTCACTTCCCTCATCTCAGGATGGTACTTAGAGTAAACCCTATATTTTGCAAGGCACAAGACAAGGTCAACAACTTATGAATAAATCATATATAACTCATCAACATTCACTCGTTAAGAGAAAACATGTCACAAAGTGGAATTTGAACCCGAGGGGGGAGGGTACCAACTTTTTGTCACGACCACTAGAGTTACACCCAATTTACAAACTATTATTATGATTATCATTTGAATTTTTCTTCCTAAAAATGTAATATTTTTATGGTTTGGCAATGAAAAAACACAACACGTCAACTTCTTTTTATCCCATCAAAAAGTAGTTATATAATATTTTTAATCTTAGAAAAAAAACATTTTAATAAAAAATTATTTGAAAACATTGTAAAATTTGAGCAATTTTTTTTGCAACCCATATAATTAATTGAAAAAAAAAAAAATCCTCTACTATAAATGGAAGTGGGGATTAGCTGAATGTGTTAACTCGATTGGTCGAGTGTTGTGAATTATAAGCAATATGTTGTGAGGTCAAGTCTTCGTGCTAACTACCTCTATGAATATTATAAGCCTTTACTCAATATTCTCATCAAATTAGATTGCCAAAAACATGATTAACCAATTTATGTTAGATACCATCCTCAAAATAATAATAATAAATATCTAATAAATTTTCCAAAACATGTATTTCACCTTAAAAAAATTAAGGAAGAAAAAAATTTACCAACAAGGTGTTGTTTTTTTAATTTGAAGAGTTCAAACATTCGCTATGATCCAAGATTCTTAAAACATACTGTGAAAAGAATGTGATGATATTGTGTTTAAATATTTATGTAAAGAACATGGTATTTGATGAGATTATGATGTTCCTGATACACCATAAGGAACAAGATAAGAGCACAAATATGCTTTAAAAAATTGTCTTTTTAATTCGGTTGGAGTTGTCAAGACGGTTGTGTATATGTTTTAAAAAAAGAGCCTTTTAATTGTGTATATTTCAAAAAATTAGCTTCAATATTGTTGTGTGTATTTTAAAAAATTAGCCTCGCTTTTTAATATTGTGTATATTTGCATTGAGAGTAGCGAGTTGTTCTACGGTTCAATATGGAGGAGATGTTGTCACGTTAGCATAATGTTAGATTAGATAACGTTGCATTAAAAAATTAATTAAAAAAATTGATCCCTCTCGATGCTTGATAGATCCAGGTTTAAGATGGATCTATGCTGGTCTAAAATAAATCCACTTGAAAAAATTAAAAATCATAAACATTCATGAAGTTTGAAGTGGTGCCAAATTTAACATTAATCGCTTTTTATTTTATGAATAAAATAAATTTTATGGGTTATATGATGTTATTAACAATCAAATTATTATTAAAGGGGTGGTAGGTGTAAGGGGATTGTTTGTATCCAAAAGGAAATTAAGAAAACATTTTTTAATGGTGTTTGGGTACAATGTCAAATAATCAAGTAGAGTTATTGACTCTATTTCAGGAGCTAAAGCTTCTTGATGCAAGTTATATTAGAAGCCTAATTGTTATTGGGGATTTGGCATTAGTTATCAAATTGATGCATAGAGCCTCATCTTTGAGTGATGGAAAACTCGTAAGAATTGTTAAGCAAATACGAAAGGAAGTTAGTAGGTTTGAAAGTGTCAAATATTATCACATCCTAAGGAAGCTCAACAAAAAGGAAAATCATATGGCCAACATGGCCTCTTAGTGGGATTGTGGCACCTTAGGAACTAAACATGGGGTGTCAACTTCCCCCATCCCTTGAGTTTCAAACCATAGTTATGTATTTGATTTGCATGAGAGACAAATGGCATGGACGATTTAATCTTGAAACATGTCATTCAAGGTGCAGAACCTCTACGATACCCTCACACACTTAGTGTTTAATGTGGGAGCAGGTTCATCAATTGCACTCAGATTTGGGTTTTATTGTAGGTGGGATAATGGATTTGGCTTCAGGTATGCAAATTGGGGAGCCTCTATGGATTCTTTCTCTGTGGTTTCTTGATCTATTTTGTCCTGGCTTGAATTGGAGCTTTTCCTCTTATCTTGAGATAGGTTCTAGTTCATTCCCATGGGACTCTAGGTCACTCAATCCTGTTTGGTGGATCAGTGGGTCTAGTGTGGGTCGGTTCCTAATCTGGAAGCCTGGAATCATAACTCAAATGTTATTCCTCTTACAGCCTCTAGTGCACCCCCCTCACTATGTCAAAACTGAAAAAGTGAGTAACAAAATATGAAACCGATAGTCTTTTGAGATGTTGTCAGTTGTTTGAGGGAATAATGAAAAAGGAAATGATTAATGGTTATCGTAGTATGTTAGCAGGTAGGGGGATTTTGTAGGAGTTATGTAATTCCTTTAGAATTGACCACGTGCATTATGGGAGATGCCCATTGTATGAAACCACCGATATTCACTGAGTTATGAGGAGATGGGAAGATTGTATCACTAATAACGGGAATATGATTTTCTCTATTATTGGTAGGATGCATTCTTGGGAAGAAACTAGAAATAATGAATATGCCTTCATCCTGGAAACCTTGCATAATCAAAAGAGGAAAATACAAGCACTTCAAGCTAAATGTGCTACTCGTCAACGAATTGTTGCAAACCTGGTCAAAAGTCCTACTTCAGGGGCTTCAAATACGAGCTTGTCTATTGGGTATGTAGTTGAGGAGGTCAAGGAAGATGAGATTGTATAAAAACAACATGAAGATGTGAAAATGTTGGGTGTAGATCAGAACTTTTAGGCCAACACAAAAAAATAGGAGAAAGCTTACAACCACCATGCTTTTATCCAGTACTAGTGTTTAATGTTTTGTAAAATTTGCTTAATCTTGGGTGTTTTTATAGAATGTATATTAGTATTCTCTTTTCAAAATCCTATGTGAAGAATTGTCCCATTGCAATAGGGTCATGGAAACCAATGAGAGGTTCTACATATGCTCTGATTTCATATCCTATAATGAATCCTTTCTTGGTATTGTCCAAGAATAGTAAATATGTTGGAGGAAAAAAAAAGACTTGATAGATCTTTAATTTGAAGATAGGTTTCTCACTCCAAGATATCAACCATGTAAGAGTAAGCATAGCAATGACAAGTTAATTCTCTTTAACCTAATGGGATATTCTCTATTAGACTATGCTTACTCCTTATTTCCTTGATTTTGGTTCTAGCATTCTCTCTTCCCGCATTATTCAAAGGAGAGGAAAGGATAGAGTCACAAGATCCAACATGGATATAGTTGTTAAGGTTCAATCACAACTCTCGGATCTTGCAATATCTTGAGAGGGGTATATGGTGTTACGAGGAAAATATCTCTATGGCTAGGGAAAACCACAACAGACAGAAATGACTAGAGAAATCAACTCTCTTCTCAAGTATGTTATATAAACAAATATGCTAGCAAGACAAGATAAAAATCCTACCTCGTCCAGAGGTTCGATGAAGTCCATCATTGAGCACTTGACCCAAAGAAATATACCTGCAACTAGTCCTCAACAACCAAGAAAAGCAAGCATATGGTGATATTATATGATGGTAGCACATTCAATAGCATAATCCATTAATAACATGACAAATACTCCCATGGAATAATAATTCAAATATTTGCAATATATCAATTGGACGGGAAAAGAGTATTTCTATTAATAAATGATCAGCAAAAGTGAAAATGTTACAGACTTCCGTGTCGGCACGGTTCGGAACCAAGAAACTAAGTTCCTTCCAGCTGGGCCTCCACCAAAGGCAATCTCATAAGAGAGAAACAATGAGGTTCTCAATCAATAAGGGAAGAGCTTGGGGATTGAGCACAGTGTTCAGACTTAAAGGACAAAGGGATGTAGACTCAATATGAAGTAAATAATTTCTCCAGAGTAACTTTTCTCTCAAAGTTGAATTATTTCTCCTCCTTCCATAGCTCGGAATTGGCCCATTTATAGCCTTCAAAATGGAACTAAAGGGCCGATTTGGAACGTTTCCAATATATGGAAGGCCAAGGATCATAGATCTCCTTTGGTGACATGGAAACCCGACATTAATTTTCATTTTCTAGCACAAATCCCAATGTACATTGTAGTGGATCAGCCTGCATATACGCATGTTGTATAGTAGGAAAGATGTGTACATGTGGAAAAATATGTGTTTTTGGCTCTAGATTTTACAAACAGAGATGATAAGTCTGCATGGGGAGATGGAAAAAGGCCTTATGTGCAAGATTGCATAGGGTGAGGAAAATCTTGATATAACAGATGCCCCCTAATGTGTGAGGTCAGAGGAGTATCTGCGATGGCCGAAATACATTATAAACAACCCAGAAGTGGAGTGATGGGGAACCAACTGGAAGAACTAGTTGCTCATTACATTTTCTGTTGACTTTGCATACATGGCTGCCAATAAAATTACACTGCAGATCCATGTAAAATATACCAAACAAGTGTCTATGGCCATGAATAGGCAAATACAAATGTGGTTACAAGCCAAAAAGTTGTCATAGTCGCGAACAAGGCCCAGTAGAACCAGTCTCAAAACCAATATGAAGATATATGTATAAAATGGAGTACAATTTGATATCCCATGATCATTGAAGTCATATAGGTACTGGTCCAATGAAAAGGAAGCAATAGCTCAGGAAAGTTGTGGCCACATAGTGATGTCTTCAAGTCTTCTACATAATCCACCCATGGTGCAAGTCTACATCATGTGAATAAAGGAGTTGAGGTCGAACACAATGAGACATCGTTTGATTACCGGTCATTGAGGTATACCGTTAACAAACGCGAGACAGCCTACCGATAATGAAAGTAGGTATCAAGGCACCGAGTACATTCTTACAAGTGTGAATAAAGGATTTGGTGTCGAACACCTGAAGAATTCATCGATTAGGAGACATTGATGTATTCCCAACTATCGATGGCGAGAGAGCCTGCCACTTATGACTGCAAGCCTCAAGGTACTCATAAGAGTCTAGGTCATGTTTCCAGAATAAATGGGTTGAATTCGATAGAAGGAGACCCGCTGAAAGGAGAGAATTAAGGCATCTCTCATCAGTCAGCATGAGGTACAAAGCAGGAGCTTCATGATTTGGTGGAAATCGGACAAAGAACATGTTCACGAACAAATGACCCTGTGTGTCTTTCGCATGTGCCAAGTACAAGTGATACATGAAAAAGACCCTCTGAATAACAGCCAATGATGAAAATTGTTGACAAAGGTGAGGAAACCACCAATAAGGCTAATGGCATCCAAGACACTGCACGAATCCCAAAGTGTGAGTAGATGTCTTTTCGTCGAACACAAGGGAAACCACCTAGTCAATGACCAATGATGAAATGTTGAATGTTGAGTTCAAGGTTGCCTACCAATGATGAAAGTAAGGCCAAGGTGTGTGATAGGACTACAATATCATGTCATTCTAAGAAAAACTAAGGGTATGGCCGACATGCAAAGTCAAGAGTTTTGATAAGTAGTCGAAACAGGTTGACATACTTCCTTTGAACAAGAGCATGAGACATATGGAGGACTCTGGCAGCATAGACCCAATGATGAAACCATGAGATGCAGGAGGTATCAATGAAACTCTCTATAGGGACTGGAAGAGTAACCAGTCGGTAGAGAAGACTCTGTAATGAGCTCAGCTTCCTAAGGCCATGCTAATCACAAAATTATGATGATGAATGGACTCAATAATTTTGTGCTTTGTTCAAAGGCGACACAACTGTTGCCAATACAATATAATACTCCCTTCCCGCCCGTCTTTTTTTTGTTTTTTCATAGACAAATGAATGTTATGATGCAGAGGAGGAAACGAGTGTCACAAGTAAGCAAAAATAGTTCCAGCAGTGGAACATACCTATGCTCAATGCAAGGAGATGCATGCAAGAGATGGAAACTCGGGGGAATGTTCCATCCTAGGTATAGGGTGTCAAATTGCAAAGGATATAAAGAAGGCTTTGCTTGGTTGAGGATGCAAAAACTGCTAAGGCAAATGGTTTACAATGAAAAGAGAGAATCGGCTATAGGCTCAATAATGCAAGCGAGGGCATGAGATGCAATCACAACTTAAAACCAAAAAAATGTCCTTTTTTATGGCATTTAGTCTACTTGGTGTGAAAAAGGGATAAACTTGTGCCAAATAGATGTCCTTTCAAATCCAATTTACGAGTGTGAAAGAGACAAGTTCACTCGCCAATCTTTTCAATTTTTGAAAATGAGTCGAAAAAGAGCTTAATTGTGACTCATGACCTTTCAAGTCCAATTTAACAAGTGTGAAAGGGACAAATCACTCTGCAATATTTTTTCTTTTTAGACGAGTCGAAAAAGATCTTAATTCCGACTCGTTTGGGATATTCTAGGCGGCAAGTCACTGGGGAGGCCAAGGCTCCAGTGCTGGACTTTTGTGGAATTTCAGTATCTTACGAATAGCTGACATAATCTTGAGAAATCCCAAAACTCTCCAAGTCGAGGAGGATAAAGCACTAGCGGAGGATATCGTCTTTGTGATATGTTGGATAATGTCTCTTACTGGAAAACACATAGGCGGGGGCATTGGATACCCCACAAGGCCATCCCAATCGAAGGGAACTTCCTCGGGACTTGGAGGGAGAGTACTCGGAGAGAGAAAAAATCTCTCTTGTTTAAGGTGTAGGATCAGGAATGTTGACGACGTGGTTGAAGGCATCACCCTCCACAAGGAGAGTAGGATTGACCAGATATGGCACTGGTACGACCACGTCTTCAATTCTATGTTGAAGTGGATGCAGGATAACAGGGATAGGGGATACATCACCCTCGACAACGAGAGTATGGTCAAGAGAGGACTGCAGCAGAATTACTATTGTGTCAATCAAAGGAGAAACAATGCGTGGGGAAACCACATATGCCTCAAAATATGAATGGCCCTTAGGTGAGCCCCACTCTTCTGGTATCCCAACAGTAGCTCAACACAAACGAGTAAGGTGATCTCCTTCACAAGTCCTGCAAAGGAATTTAGGCTTACGTCTGAGGTGTCAAGGCTTCTCAATGCCCCCAGCATCGTTCACCACGACTGGGGACGTGCTCTCAATGTGACTGGCAGAGGCGAGAGAGTCATCTCCTACATGATGTACAGAGGTTGAAGATGTGACAGTGATATGACTCGTGGTGATTAGAGTGATGCCCCCAGCATGACTAGCAGCGGCTGGGTGTGAGTTGTCAACATGACTTGCAGAGGTCGTCAACCCATATCCAACATGACTGGAAATGGTTGGTGATGGGGCTCCAATATAACTAGCAGTGATTGGACTAGCAGTGGGTTGTGGCATTTGATACCAAGGTCCAGGGAAAGACTGGCTTTGGAACATTGCAAGCCAGAAAGGATCCTGGTTTACCCCGTGTCCCTGTCCGGAAAGGTAGTATCCTCTGCCTAACTGATTCGAAGAGGTGTGTATGGGAATCGTCACTGAAGTCTACAAAGAGACGGAAGTATGATAAGGACTATTCAAGTGAGGATATATGTTTCCCCCTTGTGAAGGGGTTCCATAAAGAGGGTAGCCTGAACCATAAAATTGATTATCCCTGTATGAAATACTCAGGGATATATGAGGACCTGTCATGGGAAAATTATTTGAAGGAACCAACATGGTGGACGAATGATACATGGATGGGGTGTAATAAGTAGAATAAGCACCCATCTGAGTATTGGCTCTTGAAAGAGCATAGCTAGGACTAGATCTGTAAGACAGGAGGTTCCAACCTCCCATAGTGAGAGTTGGTTGAGGGACATGACTCATATCAAACGAAGAAGAAGGCATCAAGGCCATGGTGCCCCCAGATCCAATACTAGGATTCATGTAAGGGGACCAGGGAGAGGATTGCAAGGGTGAAGGCATATCAACAGAAAAATGACTACGAACCCAAGGCGCGGACTTAGTGTCATAGTTTTGCATACCATTATGAAAAGTGGAAGGATTCAGCCCCATGAAATGAGCAGGCATCATGGGGTGGGTAGCGGTAAATGAGGGAACAAAAGCAAATCCACTATCCATGATAATGAAAACTCAGTATAGACTCCTAAGGCAAACTAATAATCAAAGAGCTCACCAAAAGTCAAATGGCCAATATGCACACAAACGAGGTAAAGTATTTGAATGTGGCCTCCCTCCCTAAAGAAGGTATGTCTCGCCCAAGAGGGGCCTGAGACTCCCCGCTAAAGATCGGATGTAACAAAATTAGTTATAAGGGCCCTCGTAGGCTTAACAACCAGTCGGTCAGATCCCCCCAGAGAGGTAATCCTCCATAAAGGTTGTGTGTTTTCCAACCCTTATCTGACCCTGGATACCTGTAGAATAACTGCTGCAAGTAACCTATGTGGCACCTAAGTCAAGCAACTAATAAACCATTGTATAATTGATGCACATGCGAGCAATCATAAGTCAGGTCCACTGTACGGGCAGGGTAGCAAAGCCCGAAACCTTGAAAGTACCACCTCTCATGGAGGTAAAGGACTAACAAGATCCCCAGATACGAATAGATCCCCAGAAATATCTCTGATGCTAAGAAGGTATCGGAGGGATATCCCTTCAACCAACCTCGTGCGACCTTGTGATTAACTCCGGTGTGAGTGGAGCCTTCTGATATTACCCATTATACAATGGATTTATCCACTCCCTTTCTCAGACACATATGTTGATTTAATTACCTTGGAGAAGTTTACTCACAAAATCCTATTCCAAGGCACTAAATCCTAAGCTAGTTTGTGTACCCTAGAAAATAAAATCGTGACTAATCATTTTTTAATTATAGCGTTAATTTTAGTGGCAGTGATTACTCAAAAAGGTATGGTAGTGAAACTCACGGTGTTATGACTCTGCAACAAAAGTAAATATGAAAGTAATGCAAAGTCCTAACTTCAACTTTTAATAAGTGATATGCTTCTAAAAACCAATGCAATCTTCAATTTCAACTCTTCAATTCTGAAGTAAAAATGCAATCTTTCATTACATGCACTAAGATAATGACAAGGACTCAAAAGACCAAAATGCCAAGCAATGCAAAATGCTTATTTTTTTGTATTTTCAATATAATTAAAATGAAAATGCATGGACTGAAAGCAACTTGATATATAAACTCTACTATGTATAGAAAGAAATAACTCAAACAGGATACCAATCAGCAAAGCACCCAGCCCAATGTACAAGGACAATCAAAATGAAAATATGATGAGAAAGACTCCGCCCAAAAATTCAACCAAAGATAGGTTTCATGTCATCCCACAAGCACTCAAAAGGCACTACAGAGACCCA
Organism: Picea engelmannii; assembly: GCA_009831015.1. NCBI lineage: Eukaryota > Viridiplantae > Streptophyta > Pinopsida > Pinales > Pinaceae > Picea > Picea engelmannii. Next base: position 46,785 of record ML804812.1, read on the forward strand.
AGAAGGATCATCAAACATCAAATCCCACCCAACAAACATTAGACCAAGCAAACATGCAAGGAGAGTGTTCAGGGGTCCTAAATCCCTTTAACTCAACAGCAGGAACCAAACCCGCCACTGAGGCCCAATTAGACTCTACAACATTTAATAGTGGAATGGTTCTCCCGATCTTGCGATCCGGCCAAATAATCGATGGGATTTACTTTTTCTTGTCAAGGCTTCTCCTTTAGTTCGGACGTTCTCTTTTTGTATTTTCTCTTATAGGTGGGACCGATACAAGACAAAAGCCGGTATAAACCAACTGGGTAAATTAATGGGAAAATCTTAGCTACTAGAGAAGGTTGAGCTTGGGATAACCCTTCCACTCTATCATGTAGACAACAAGTCTCCACCACAAGCCTAGTAATAATACATTAACTTGTTGGTGTTCCAATTATTGACTGAGGTGTGATTATCAGAAGAAAACACATATGAAATAAACAATGGAAAGAAAAATAATTCTCTTAACTCTAATCATCGATCACATAATAACACAATGATTTTATTTTCATCATAAAAGACAAGAACTATAAAACATTGAATCAAAGAACTTATCAACATATTTAGAAGCTCTTACTCGTTACAGCATCCATTCATGAGATGAAATCAGAAATAATTCGTCTCCACATCCATTCATACACACTTTTGATGAAAACAAAAACTTGTGTTTGGTCCTACACAGGACTTCTCAATTAAGGCAGCTCTGAAGTAGTTCCTTACAAAATCCAAAAATGAGGGTCTTTGCAACAACCATCGACCCTTTGCTAACAGGTCGACTCTCCTACTTATAACATACTATTAACTAAAAATAACTAATTAAGTGTAGCCAAGTAAAAGAAAAAATTTGCCACATGGCGCTTTCTTCTATCACTCTTCAAAGAGTCATCAAATGATCTCACTTGAGTGTATGGCTCTTCTCGTACTTTGGCCACTTGATGAAGATATCCTTGCATGTGTTAGCATACAGGAATCTATGTTGTTCCATTCGGGCCGAAAGAATCTCTCGTATCTTTATTGTTTGTGCTCGATACTTGATTATTATGGCACTTAACTGCTATAACATGGTTCGAGCTTTGATAGGGTGCTCCATGAACTGTTGCACTTGCCCTAGCACCATGTAGGCCACCTTTGTTATTTCCTCATCCCATGATGAGTCTTGTTCGGTGTGTGGTTTGATTATGTCGCGCAAGTTGACAAATTCATCAGGTGTTCCAAATTCGGGGAGGCGGATGTCTCTCATTGCCCAGTTGTTCTTGGTCCATCTTTTCTTATACTCGGCCCATTTCTCTTGAATTTCCCGATGAGGTTCCTGAGCAATTTTTACCCAATATTCGGTCGATTTCCTTATGCGGTCGATGCTGCTTTTGTTTAGCACCGACATGTCATGTTCTTCGGCTTGGTGTGCTTTCTCATACCACTTCTCCATATCATTGCATGTCGCCAGTACCATGAGGGTGTCTTCTTGAAGATCGGATATCCTTGCAGTGAATAGGTGTCGCTCATCTATGAATTTTCTATAGGTGTTGCATTACTGAGAGGGGGGGTGAATCAGTAATAGAGCAATGTAATCATTTTTAACCATATAATCCAAGTGTTATATCAATGAAGCATTATCATCCAATAGCTGCAGAGTAAATAAGAAATGAACAAATGAACAAACATACACATACACAGTACACTAGTGTTTTACATGGAAACCCAAATCAAGAGAAAACTACGGAATGTTTTTCCTTATATGTCTTGAAGAATTACATTCATTGGAAGCACCAACTTCCTTTGTTTTCTAGTTGCAACTGGAAGGAGGCTCCAACCCCCTAATTTCTCGAGCTACAACTTGAGGGAAGCTCCAACTCCCCAATTCTCTGGCTACAACCAGAAGGAGGCTACAACCCCCTATGTTCTCCGGCTACAACCAGAAGGTGGCTACAACCACCTATCCTTGCCCCGTCCTGCCACCCTGAAGTAGAAGTAGAATGATGGAACCACTGTCAACATTTCACTGTGAGATATACTGATGTAAACCTATACCAATATATATGAACCATGCATCAACTTGTACCTCAACATGTAATCAAATTGTACCATAAACAAGTGCATCAACCATGCACCAACCTGTACCAAATAACCTAGAATCAACCTGTACCATAAACAACTGCATCCAACCATGTACCAAGTATGTACCAATCATGTGTCAACTACTCATCAACTATGACTCATCAATATGTACCAACATCATCAACTATACACCTCATGTATGTGCCAACTCATCAACTACTTGTCT
>ML804812.1:52547-66226 GCA_009831015.1 Picea engelmannii
CTTGTATGATTTCCTTATACTTGAGTAACCAACAAGTATTCATTTGTCCACACGAGATTCAAACTTTCCCATTCTGCCATCTTCTCTTTTGATGTAGCATTTGCTTCCAAAAACTCTGAAGTGCTTCACATTTGTTGGTCTTCCTTTCCATAGCTCATAGGGAGTTTTATCAGTGTTGTTTCTGAGCATTACTCTATTCTGAATGTAAATTGGTGTATGCACTGCCTGTGTCCCAAATATATTTGTCAATTTGGAATCCATTAGCATTGTTCAAGCCATTTTTTGTACTGTCTTGTTCTTTATTTCAACAACTCCATTCTATTGAGGTGTCCTGGCAATGGAGAATTGTCCTTTTATTCCATGACTACTACAGTAGTCCATAAATTCCTTTGAAGTGAACTCTCCTCCATTATCAAATCTCAAACATTTTATTCTTGAATCCATCTCATTTTCAACCATTTCCTTGTAGATCTTGAAGTTTTCAAAAGCTTCTGACTTGTTCTTGAAAAAGAAAACTGCAGTCATTCTTGTATAATCATCAACTAATAACATAAAGTATTTTTCACCTTTAAAGCCCTTTGTTGTAGTTGGTCCAACTAAATTAGTGTGCACAATTTTCAGTGGTCTTGTTGTTGAATATTCCTTTGATTTGAACCTGGTCTTTGTTTGCTTTCCTTGTTGACAATACTTGCATAAAGTGTTGGTTGGTTTCGTGATCTGGGGAATTTCTCTGACTGCTTCTCTGTTTCTAACTTTGACAAGGTTATCAAAATGCATGTGACCCATTCTTCTATGCCATATCCAACTTTCATCTTTCTTTCCTAGAAAACACTTTTCATTTCCAATTTCACTTAACACATATATGTTGTTTGAAGTTCTTGCAGCTGTACCGACCAATTTTCCTGAACCTTCTTTTCTTATCTCACACTTTTCTGAATCGAAAGTAAGTTTATGACCTTGGTCACACATTTGACTCACACTTAGAAGATTATGTTTCATATCTTCTACCAGTAGAACATTTTGTGCCTTTTCATTCTTGTTCCCAATTCGAACTGTGCCTTCTCCAATGATTTTGGATGAATTATCATTTCCGAAGGAGACTGATCCATTTTTTTCTTTTCTTAATGTAAGAAATTTGTCTTTATCACATGTCATGTGTTTTTAACATCCACTGTCAACATACCAACCATATTTCTTATTCTTAGCTTGTAGAGCGACTGTGCATTCTTCATTGTTATACTGATCTTGCTTTCTTATCCATCTCGTTTTCTGAGGTTCTTGCATGTGACTGTTGTTATTATGTTGATGTTCTTTAGGAGGGACTGCCATTCTGCAATCCTTGGCCATGTGTCCAAAATTGTTACATTTGTAACATTCCAATTCAATGCTCAAAGATTCAAACATGTTATTCTTTGTGTGTCACTAGGTCTCCTTGAATAATCCCTTTGTGTATAACTCTCAAAGTTGTTACTGATCCTATTGTTAGCTCTGCAATTCACAGCTTTATGTCCAAAATGATTACATGAATAATGTAAACCAAAAAATATAGTTTGATCCCTGGGAGTTGAAGATCTTCTGAAAGGAGGTGCTCATATGAATCCTTCTTCTTCTTGAGGCCTATCTTTTTGTTGTTGATTCTGAATCTGAATCTTCTTGGTGGAGGAGTGTCCCTATAATCTTCCTTGTATATCTTCCTATCCGCTTTGATTGTTTATGCATAGCTCTTTGGATTTGTTTCTTGCTCTGTTGTTTTGGAGCTTGATCCCTTTTTTGTCTGATTGTATCCAAGTCCGAACTTGTCAAGATGAGATTTTTTACTGTTGATAATGTCATCCATAACTTTTGAGCTATTCTGCATATTTTCCTTTTGAATATCCTTTCTTAGTGTGACAACCTCTACTTCCAAGTTTCCAATGATCTTGTCGTTTTCTTCTAGTTGTTCTTTGAGTGCTTCTTCAATTCTTTTATCTTCTTCTATTGGAACCTTCAATTTTGTGATCATTTGTTCTAGTTCTCGAGTATCCTTTTTCTTGTCTAGTTCTTCTTGTAGTTTCTTGTTTTTCTTCTTTTCTCTTCTGATAACTTCTATGGCACACATTAATTCTTCTCGATAGTCAACTTCTGCCTCTTCAATTTCTTCTTCGGCTTCTTCACATTCTCCTTCGGCTTCTTCACATTCTTCTTCAGCTTCTTCATATTCTTCTTCAGAGTCTTCTTTTTTAGAGTCTTTTACTTCCATGAATAGAACTCTTCATGTCTCATTGTCACTGACTTCATCTTCATCTGATGATGAGATGTCTTCTTTGGTGTATAATCTTTTCTTGAAAACTTTCTTTGTAGTTCTTTTGCCTTTATATGTGTGTTTTACTTTTGAGTAACCTTCATCGTTTCTCTTTTTCTTATGAGGACATTTGTTAGCAAAATGACCAATACCATCACAATTAAAAAAAATTAAAGGGAGCTTACCTCTATACCTACCATCGGTTCCCTTGTTCAGTCTTTTGACGAAGTTGGCCACTTCTTCATCATCTTCCGACGCGTCACTGCTGCTGCTATATTCTTCGTGTTTCTTTTTATTTTGATTTGATCTTTTGGATGCCTTGAAGGCTGCTTCTTTTACATCTGGATTTTCCTGCTCAATTTTCATTTCACATGCTGTGAAGATTCCATGCAATTCGTCCATGCTTATTGAGTCCAGATCTGAGCTTTCTTCTAGTGTTGATATCTTAGGGTTGAATCTCATAGGAAGAGATCTTAGTATCTTTTTTAAAATTAGAGATTCTTCAATTTCTTCTCCCAATCCTATGATTGCATTCATTGTTTCATCGACTCGTAAGAAGTAGGTTGTGATATATTCATCTTCCTTCATTTTTAGTTGTTTGAACTGACCTCTATAAGTCTGAAGATTTGTTGCTTTGACTTTTGTATCTCCTTCATAAATATTTTGAAGCTTGTCCCAAATCTCTTTAGCAGATTTACATTGTGCAACTTTGGTGAATACCGTATCACTGAGACCATTCAAAAGTGCATTTGTGGCTTTGGAATTATTCTCACCGAGTTTTATTGCTTTTTCATTTGTTGGTGGAACTGTTGGTGTTGTGTATCCATCTACAATTGATTGCCAAACTTGAAATCCTTGTGCCTGTATATACGTCCTCATCCTTATGCTCTAAAAAGCATACTTTTGTCCATCAAACTGTGGTATTCCATTTTTATATGAGTTGGTACTCTCCGTGATCTACCTTTCAGTGGTTAAAATGATTTCTAAAGGAACCTGCTCTGATACCAATTGTTGGATTACTGAGAGGGGGGGTGCATCAGTAATAGAGCAATGTAATCATTTTTAACCATATAATCCAAGTGTTATATCAATAAAGCATTATCATCCAATAACTGCAGAGTAAATAAGCAATGAAAAAATGAACAAACATACACATACACAGTACACCAGTGTTTTATGTGGAAACCCAAATCGGGAGAAAACCATAGAATGTTTTTCCTTATATGTCTTGAAGAATTACATTCATTGGAAGCACAAACTTCCTTTGTTTTCCAGCTGCAACTGAAAGGAGACTCCAACCCCCTAGTTTCTCGGGCTACAACCTGAGGGAAGCTCCAACTCCCCAATTCTCTAGCTACAACCAAAAGGAGGCTACAACCCCCTATGTTCTTCGGCTACAACCAGAAGGTGGCTACAACCACATGTCCTTGCCTCGTCCTGCCACCCTGAAGTAGAAGTAGAATGATGGAACCACTGTCAACCTATCACTGTGATATATACCATTGTAAACATGTACCAATAAATTTGAACCATGCATCAACTTGTACCTCAACCTGTAATCAACCTGTACCATAAACAAGTGCATCAACCATGCACCAACCTGTACCAAATAACCTGTAATCAACCTGTACCATAAACAAGTGCATCCAACCATGTACCAAGTATGTACCAATCATGTGTCAATTGATCATCAACTATGACTCGTCAATATGTATCAACATCATCAACTATACGCCTCATGTATGTGCCAACTCATCAAGTACTTGTCTCAACCATGTACTCAACATGTACCTCAACCAAAATCCCTCATCAATTTCATCATCCAAATATGATTTGTAGCTATGTAATAGACCTGGTGTATATGATCAAATTCCTGCAAACCTTCCTTAACTTCAACAACAAGAGACTATCATTTTCATCAAACTTTTCTTTAGTCTCACATGCCTAGTTTTGGATTAGTCAACAACCCTAACTTGAAGTAATCATAAATTTGTACCTGTAATATATAAAGATCTGAAACTAATACACAATGTTCTTCAGTGTGTTTTATGCAATTCCTCCAAGTTTCACTACTTGGAACCTATCAGAAAGGGATTGATAGCAAAAATGACATACCTTTCTGAATTCTGGATTATTCTAGAAAGCGACCTTGTAGAGCGTGCCCCGAATGGAATATTTGTTGAATTTATTTGAAAATATCACACAAAATACTATAGAATATACCCTAACCAACACATTTGGTTTCACTGAATTTGGATCTGTTATGAATAATTTATGACGTTTTTACCCAAAACACATGTTTTTGACTAGTTTGAGGACTAGCCACAAACCCTATTTTCCACTGAGTGTAGCTCCAAAAATACAATGACCCACAAGTTGAATTTTTTACCACAGATACTTGGATATGTTTTCTCAATGGAATATCAATTTCACGGTTTGAATCATTATAGAAAAAAATTATAGCGAAAATGGTGAGATGACCTGTAAATAACATACCTTAGAAAGCACCATCAAAAGAATTTATCCTTCCTTGCATTTCGGCCTTCTTTTCTTCACCTTCGCTCAGAATTTCGGCTTAGATATCCTTGGTTTCCTAAAAAACCTATATATATTCAATATTCTCAAGTGTGATTAAAATGAGAGAGCCCTGCCTCTTATTTATACTCTCCAAGTAGATTCCTTAAAAATATCTTTTAGGTCACTTGGCCCCACTTTCCTTATTTTAGGGTTAACCCACTTCTAATTTCTCCATTAAATTTATTATTGAAATAATTTATTTTGTATTCACTTTGAATTATAATACACTCATTACTTCACTTTATTATTTACCTTTTAAAATCTCTTAAACCACTTTGACTACTTTGACCTTTTGGGGCTTCTAGATGACATATGAGGGTCCTCCAACTTCATAAGGCCATAACTCTCAAAACGTGAGGAGTTATATGGCATTCCACATACCACCAGAATGAAATGACATGTACTATCCATATAGAATAGTATTATCTGAAAATATATCATAACTCATACCGTTATCCATCAAACAAACTTGGGTCCATTACCCAAACCTGGGGTCTCCAACTTCTCATGGCCATAAATCTCTAACCGTGAGGAGTTATGTGTTGTTCCACATACCACCGAAAATGGAATGACAAGCACTATCTATATAGGATATTTTTCCTGACAAATACATTGTCCTTCATCTCTTTATTCCACAATTAAGCATGGGTTCTATTACTCTGCAAAGTGTCTTCCCGTGAGGGCTTTCACCATAAGGGGACCACTTTGGAGTTCATCCATATTTACTTCTTATAAACCATGACAAGAAAATAATGATTCCATTACCCAAACCTTTGTGTTGTGGGGCTTTCTTCAAGGGTTGACATCAATGACAACCAACCTCAATTTCCCAATGAGGTTCCTGAACCATTTTTACCCAATATTCGATCAATTTCCTTATGCGGTTGATGTTGCTTTCATTTAGCACCCAGATATCATGTTCTTCGGCGTCTCCACCTTGTTGCACCGTGCTGATATAGTGGATCCTTTCCATGGCTTGGTGTGATTTCTCATACCACTTCTCCATATCATTGCACGTCACCAGTGCCATGAGGGTGTCTTATTGAAGATCGGCTATCCTTGCAGTGAATAGGTGCCGCTCATCTGTGAATTTGCTATAGGTGTTGGATTACTGAGAGGGGGGTGAATCAGTAATAGAGCAATGTAATCCTTTTTAACCATATAATCCAAATGTTATATCAATGAAGCATTATCATCCAATAACTGCAGAGTAAATAAGCAATGAACAAACATACACATACAAGGGACCCTGTCATTCCTGTGAGATCTGGGTCATCTTGGTGTTGATCAATTATTCGTTGTGTATGTTCTATCATGAGAAAAACCCTTTCCTGCACGTCCTGCTTCATCGGGAAACCTCTCTCCTGCACTGGAGCTACCAAGGGAACCTTTGTTGCTTCAGTCGCTATCATTTCTTCTCTGGCTCTGAGGGCCTTTTGAGCCGATTTCTCTATGGTTGTCGTATGTTCATCCAGGATCATGGCTCTCAACCTAGTCATTTTGGGGTCATCCATCCTTGCCACCACCTCATCCCAGTCTTCAAATTTTTCATGGGTGTATGGCCAACAGGATGACACTTGCAAAGCATGTTTAAAAACTAGACCCTTTGGATCGTGCTTGCGGAATCGCCCCCTCTGGAATATGAACTCTAGTTGGCTTAGCCCTTCTTGTTTATCTTGAGCTATGTCCTTCACCATGTAGAAACCTACATGGAATCTATAAGGTATGAACGTCCGCTTCTTGTCCTTGACCAAGGTGGTTTTGTAACCTTGCAGGATGGTTTTATAGTATATCTCTCCCACTACGAGACGGTCAGGGACATGCGCTGGTAGGAGAAGTGGTGCTCCGGTGGCCCCGAACACCCTGATGTAGGTGTCGTTCTCGTCCAAGTACCAATGGCCTACCTTTGATATCATATATTTGGCCGCAACCGATAGTCTCAGGCATTCTTTCTTAAAAAGAATGAAATAAATACATGCGATGAATTCATCACAGATGAGGGAGTAAGATTTCTTGTACCTATTCTCCCATAGGATGTTGAAATATACGTGGACTGGGAGCTCTGCGACATGCCAGCTCAGGTTCATGTCGGAGAAAATGTTTATGGCGCACATGACATCAAGTAAATATGAATCCATGTAGAAGGTTGGTGTCTCTCCTTCCTTCGGCGTTTGATCCTGTTGTATGCAGATGCTCGGTTTCTTAGAAATGATGGCTCCCAAATTGAATTCGGTCCCTAAAATTTCCATTATGTAAGCTAAGGACATCCATGCCTTTGAAAACCTAGAGCAGTCCTTCTCTCCATATAATCGAAAAATGAGATCCATCAAGTAGATATATGGCTCCCTTAAGTTGGTCGTCTGGTACTAGTCGGTGCTCCGATTGGTGTATTTCTTGTCTTCCCTCCACCATGAAGCCATCACCCGGCTAGTGTCATTGCGCTCGTAGAATTTTACGACAAAATATGTGTTAGCTCACTCCTCGGGGTCTCTAATCTTGTAATACTTCTGGACTTCGACCGGTAAGAACACTCTGACACAACCACCATTATCATCATTGATCAAACATGTATGTGTGTATGTGTGGTCGATGAGCCACTTCAAAAGTTTTATACAGGGAAAAACATGGATTTTGCTTGCCACCATATGCAGGTACGAACGTCGGATGTTCGGGAACACCTCGTCGTTGAACGCTCTCACATTTTGGTCACTATGTGGTATATATTTTGAGTATTCCTCCCGGATGATATTTTTAAAGAGCTCTCCCCAATGTGGGAGTGTCACCTTGGTCCCCATGCTTGCCTCTGTATCTCCAAAGGCCAGAGGTTGGATGAAATCCTTCTTCGTTGATGTTTTGATAATGGGCTCTGGTCTTGGCATGTATTCCAATTGTCTTGTGACCCCTAGAGATGAGCCTTCACCTAACTCTGGTCCTTTAAGCTTCAACGCCCTTGGCGATCGTCTAGTGGTCAGCTTTCTTGGAGGCATTGTTCCTGTAATAAAAAACAAAACTTCAGAGACTGTGTAAAGAACAAAACCGGATAAAAATATATCAAGTGTAAACATGTAAAATCCACAAACTTGGATACATACCTGTAAGCTTGCTAAACCTGGTTATTTAATACTCTCGGGATATCTGCAACTTTCGAATTGCTCGTTTTGTTTCTCCAGATGATCTGAATTTCCTTGCGCGCAAAATGATTTCACTTACCACGGCTCAAGAGAATTTAAACCAGTGGAGAACTTACCGTGTCGCATCAGCCATTCAATTCGGGTGATGAGTGTCATTTAAACAAATTTGTCATTGAATCTCTGCAACTCAAATTCATCGTGGGTTGACGATGGAGGCGCGAGGGTGATGTGGTCTATCGGTGATTTTTAAACGACCATTTTGATTGGCGCATGAGGTACCAACTAATGCGGAGTTTGCTATTAATTAGCCCCTTAAATTCTCAAAATCTAATCGTATCCAACGTTAAAACATCCCATAGTGTCGCTTTCTCAGTGGGTGGATCGGGGATCAGGGATGCGCTATGAACATTTTTGTTGATGTCCCTCGCAAAAGATCTAACAGCGATAAATCTCATAGTACAATGTTGTCATGGAAAAGATGACTCGGAGGTGTGACTTGGACTTAGGGGACCAAAAGAAATGACTCGAGGCAAAACTAGACCGTACGGTTCTCCGATCTGGCACAGACGTGTGGTGTTGAAGATAGGTGGCCTAATCCTTGTGTACTAATCAGAGTCGGGGCTTAAATTAATTTATTCATTTTTAAAACATACCTTAGCTCACCAATGTCGAAAAGTTATCGGGGTCGGCGATCGAGGATAAACCTATCACATGTTTTTTTTCGGATCAGCTTCCTCGAAAAAGTCTCGATGCTGAAATGCATCGGGGATCGGTGATCAGGGGAACTCTTTGGCGTGGTCAGAATGTTCGTTGCGATCTTTTTAGGTATTCCCCGATTCCAATGAGCATGTCAGGTATAGGCTATCAGTGATATCGTTTCTTTCTTCGTTAACATCTATTCCCCTCGTCTTTTACCAATGCCGAAGAGGAATCAACTATCGGCGATATTCTTAAGAAAAAAATTGGCGCAAACAAAAACTTCCTTTTTTCGATGCCGATTCAGATCGGCGCTCAGTGACTGAGGTTTCCCAAGTGGCTCTTTTCCCTCTTTGAATACCTTTCGATGTCAAATCTGAGTGCGTCGGGTGAAGTGTTTTGGCCTTTTTATTATTTCTTTAAGCGTTAAGACTTATTCAAGTCATGGGATTTCATAAGTACAAACAGACCTGAAAAGCTAATGAGATTCGAGATAATAAGAAAAGTCAAACATTTCTCAAAAATAAGTCGAATCAGACAGTGCAAAGATCAAGTGGTACGCAGAAAGTAAAAATTGACATAGGCTTTTTAGGGTGTGTTGAGTGCTCAACAAATGGCGACTTACTGGGCGAAAGCAGAATCTTTTGTCCTTCCTCGTGCTTGGTTGATGCAAAATTTGGTTAAGAACTTAATTGGTTTTTATTAGAGCCTCTTTTACACTTGCTTTTGAAATTTCCCCGGTTGATGCATCTGGGCCTGCCTGTGGGATTTTCAACCATTATTCAACCTTCGTTTCCTGTAACCCTAACTCGTGCCCCCTTTGAAAAGAGTCTAGTAAAGCATTCACTCACACTAAGATTTTAGTTACCCTTCTTCACTTGCTATGGTGTTGCTCCACTGCTAGGGAGCGTCCATTTCCCCTGCGGAGTCACCCTGACATCACAGACCTTGCTCCGTTGTCGACGAGCGTCCATAGCCCCGATAGAGTTATCTGCATTCCCTCTCCTATTGTGCGCTCGTTTTATATAGTTGATTTTTATTTCGGCAAAATACCCAGATCGAGTGGGAGAGGATGACATCTATTTTTTGCAAAATGAAATGGTTAAGGTGAAACTTGTTAGCTCTGTCTCTGAGGTACATGTAGTCCTTTCCATCTCACCATCTTTCCCTTAAGGTTTCACCAGAGCACCAGGCATACACTTTTGCATTTCCCCAAAGTTTTTCATATGTGTAGGTTAGATAGAGGACCCCTCGAAACAAACGTAGGTTTCCCAGCGTTTCTTGTGTTGCATGTGAGAGATGCATTAGGAACAGAGTTTGTCATATCGCATTATTTGAGGTCAACCATTGTCTTGTTAAACACAATCTTCAAAAGCCCAAAAGTAAAAATAGCAAAAACATAAAACAAAAATGCATTTCACAATCGACGTATCTAAAATAAACATCGTGAAAACATAAACACAGAAAATCCTTGTTTTTTTCTTTTTCTTTTAATGGAAATATTGTTTTAGGGCTGGGCCATTCACTGAGAGGGTGTTAGGTTCCCTCGTCATATTTTGCAGTCGATACATGCCTAACCCAATCTTCTCAACCACCTGGAAAGGTCCGAGCTATAGATTCTAAAACTTAGAATGTTTTCCTTTAGGCTCATTTGCTCTGTCCCACTTTAGGACTAAGTCTCCTACTTCAAAATTCTTCTTTTTAGCCTTATGCTTATCAAACCATCTTTTAACTATCTATTGGTGAGTTATGAATTTTGATTTTTCTTTCTCTCGTTCTTCTTCCAACATGAGGAGGGTATCAATTCTTTGTTGTATGACTGATGAGAGTTGTCCACTGGAATCTTGAGCAAGTTGAAGAGATGGAAGATATAGCCCGTTCGGGAGAATGGCTTCATGTCTGTATACCAGAAAGTATGGGGAATTCCCTATGTTTTCCTTGGGTGTAACTCTATCACTCCATAAATCATTATGAAGTGAATTATGCCAATTTGTCTAGTTGTCTGCAACTGTTTTCTTCAATATTTTCACTAGGTTCTTATTAGTTGATTCTGCCACACCGTTCCCTTGCGGATAGTAGCTTGCAGAGTATCTGATTATGATTCCCTTGTCTAGAGAAAAATATGTTAATAAGGTGGAAGAAAAGTAAGTTGCATTATCAAAAACAAGGGCAGAAGGTACACCAAACCTTGTGATCAATTGTTGTTCTATGAATTGGATCACCACCTTTTCGTTTACAAGAATCAGAGGGATAGCTTCTGCCCATTTCGTGAAATAATTTGTGGCAGTCAGTATGTATTTATGTTGTTTTGAATAACTTGGTGTAATTTCTCCTATGATATCTAAACCCCATTGCTCAAATGGCCTAGAAACAACCACTGGTTGGAGTGGGACAACTGCTCTCTTCTCCCTTCCCGCGCATATTTGATAAGTCTTACAGTTTCTAGCATATATGTGAGTGTCTCTGAACAGAGTAGGACAATAGTAGTCGGCTCTTAGTATTTTATGAGCGATGGTGTTTCCCGGGAAATGTCCACTTGCAGGACCTTGTGGCAAATATTTAACAGACAGCGAATGCTTGTCATTGATGGCAAGTACAATGGTGAAGATGGCATGATTACAGGCAGTTTGTGATCGACAGGCAAACAAAAGATAAGTCCAGGAAGATCGAATGATCGAAGGCAACGCAACATTGACAAAATGATCGAAGGCTCGAGAAGCATTTCTGATCATTGGATCACATCCAAAATTCCCGACAGCATGAGGGCCGTCAGATCTGAATAAAGAAAAGAAGAGCGCACTGAAGAGGAGGATAGATCACAGACGTTAGATCCAAGTGCAGGGTCCGACAACCGTTGGATTGAGGAAAACCTGCACGATCTTTAAAAGTGCAAGGAGTAGAGGGCTCCCAAAAACTCAACGTAATCTGAGCCGTCAAATCAAGATCACATCTGAACCGTTGATCGGAGTTTCGAGCATCACGTGTTGGAAATGTCAAAGAAACAATGCAATAGGAATCCCGATTTCTCGATATGAAAAATCCAGGCGTAATCTGAGCCGTCAAATCAATATCACATCTGAACCATTGATCGGAGTTTCGAGGATCGCGTGTTGGAAATGTCAAAGAAAAAATGCAATAGGAATCCTGATTTCTCGATATGAAAAATCCCGGCGTAATCTGAGCCATCAAATCAAGATCACATCTGAACCGTTGATCGGAGTTTCGAGGATCACGTGTTGGAAATGTCAAAGAAACAATGAAACAGGAATCTCGATTTCTCGATATGCAAAATCCCGACGTAATCTGAGCCGTCAAATCAAGATCACATCTGAACCGTCGACCCGACTCACATCAGCAAACCACGTCATCTAAGAACACGTGTCACAACCAAGTAATGACAATTGTCAGACTGATTCAACATTTCAAGCACATGTAAGTCATGAATCAGAGTGACACGTGGCAGTATTCAACACGTGTCAATCCATGTGTGACGTCAGCAAATGGACACCTTCTCGGAGTTTTGGGGATCGAGAGTTGGAGATGTCAAAATTTTTTAACATCAGGAATCCCGATTTCGCGATATGTGAAATCAAGATTTAATCGCAGTCGTTGAATAGAGATGTGAACTGGACCATTGATCTGATTTCTTTACGGAGTGTCGAGGATCGGGAATTTGAAGTGACAAAAACACCGAACGTCCAGAGTGTCGAAATCGCGATGAGTGAAATCCCGACTTAATCTGAACCGTCAGATCTAAATATGATCTAGATCGTTGATCTGACTGCTTTACAGAAATTTTGTGGATCGGGATTTGTAAGTGAAAAGAACATTGAACATAAGGAATGATGAAATCCGATTTAAAGGGAAGATTAATAAAGTTCATCCAACGGTGCGGATAAAATTGAATGTGATCGGACGGTTATCGTTCCCTCTTACAGTTAACTCCTCAGTTACGAATCTATTAAAAGAAACGGACTCATGATTGAGAATCAGTTAGCGTTTCAGTTGCTAGGACAGTTGTCCTTGTTTTGCATAAGGAAATGCGAAGTGGAACCGTCGGGGAAGTGTGTATAAAATAAAATGAGACAGAATGTGAAAGGTTGGTTGTTCCGGATGGAAAATGAATGAAACAGTAAGAAAGGGAAATTGAGAGGAAGCGAAGCATGAGACTTAGAAAATGTGCAGAGTGAGATGAAATGCAGAGCAGAAGCAGAGCAGAACGACAGAAAGAGTAAAAGCAGAGCAGAATGACAGAAGGAGTAAAAGCAGAGCAGAATGAAAGAAAGAGTAGAAGCAGAGCAGAATGACATAACAGTGTGTAGAAGACCAAATTTACAGAACAAAGAAAGATTGGTAAGAACTGATTTATCTGTAAAGTTGACTATTTATTTAGCCATTCATATTCTAGGGAGGTTGGGAGGTGCTTGCGAGGACTGTTTTCCTCAGAGGTTCAAGTGGGAGCTTGAACACTGGAAGTTGTAGCTTCCATCTGGTTGTAGCCAGAGAAACTAGGGTGGCAGGGTGGTGCAAGGGAGAAATAGTGTTCTCTGTTATACAGATTGGAGCCTGTGTAACTGGAAGTTGGTGCTTCCATCCAGTTGGTGCTGGAACATTAAGGAAGTTGGTGCTTCCATCCAGTTGGTGTTGGAATATTCAGGGAGTTGATGCTTCCTTCTAGTGGGTGCTAGAGAAACCAGAGAGTTGGTACTCTCAAACAAGTTACAGCTTGTAAAACAGAGGTAGCAGCCTCACATTGAGTTGGTGCTCAATTAGAGATGATGTACAGAACCTAAAAGATTGCCTATCATTTCGAAGAAGAAGAGGTTTTCTCCCTTTATGGTTTTCCTCGTGAAAATTTGTCTCTGTGTATACCTTATGTGTGATTGATGCTTTTTACTTTTACTGTCCATATGTTGTATAATGTTGATGATCACTTGATGAAAGATTATGAATATTTTAATAGTGTTAAAATTGTTTAAGCTCAAAGACAATTG
>ML804812.1:80395-106940 GCA_009831015.1 Picea engelmannii
CCTTGGGGGGGGGGGGGGGTCCAGAATTACCACCTTTCCCCAAACAACCCACTTTCGCAACGTTTTTTACCAGTCTTTTTCCGAAGGCGTTTCTAGGCAAACGGAGATGAATTTTAAAAAACCGAAAGAGTTTTTTGTTCAGAACGGGATGAAGAACAAATCTCTCCCATTTTTTGCACAAGTGCCATGATCAGGGAGAATCAAATCCATCTTCGAGCCCTATTTTGCGAGAATTCCGATTTTTCCTGTTACAGTCCCAATTTTTTGGGAGATGTTTTGCAGAACTGGAAACGAATTTAGAAAAACTAAAGGAGGTTTGTGTTCAGAACTAGTTGATCTACAAAAACCTCCCCCAGTTTTTTCACAAACCTCTTAGATTGGGAGAATCAAAGACTCATGAGGACCCCTTTTTCATAATTTGAGGAGGCAAATTTTTCCACGGGATGACATCTGGCGAAGGGAAAAGTCGACTGGATCTCCACGAAATCCTACCATTTCCTTATATAAAGATATGATGTCCACTCAAGGGTGGCCACATAATCATCAAAGGCCATCAAATATATGTTACCAATGACTAATAATTGACACAGAGTTAAAGAAATCCGTCCAGTGCTGGCGAAATCCCAATTTTTCTGCAGTACAATATTGTTAGTTTAGATTTGATTGAATGAAATCGTAGTCATTTGATGACACGATCATTGTAATAATGGGTATAAATACTTCATGTTTTGAAATAATAGAGGTTCGATCTATGTGAAAGAAGCTCCCTGGGCCCTGTAAATTTTGGGTGTGGGGAAACCCCAGCAGAAGTAAGAAACACCATGTTCATTTCTTTGTTAATTTAACACAGCAAGCCTACATATGACTTGAGAGTGATCATGGCGCTTCTGCTCAGTAATGTCTCTTCTTTGTTTATTTGTATCTTACAGCTTATTTCTAAGAGTAGTATGATTGGAATCCATCCTTTGGTGCTCCTTTCATCGTAGAATAATGCTCGTCATGTAATTTTGATGTCCTGTTGAAAAATCCATCCATAGCTAGATGCTTTGTTTCAGCCATCAGATTTGTATGTTGATTCTTCTACAATTGCATGTAGAGATTCACCCATGTCAGGGGCCTCTTATGTAGTTGAAAATTCTTATGTGTCTATGGTTTTCCTTCCAAGATTCATCCTTGGTCAGATGCCCTGTTTGATAGCATGCCTCTTGTTTTCTTTCTTCTAAAGCTGCCATAAGAGATTCATCCTTTGTCAGATGCCCCTTATTACAGTGAAACTCTTTTCTTTTTCAGACTACCTTTACATCACTTTATACCTGTTGAACAAGGTTCTTATTTTGCCTTAGTGTTTGAGGGAGGTTGTCAGCCTGTGTTAAACTATAAACCATTGAATTTCATGACCTGGCTCCATTCTGCCCAGTGGTCCTTTATTATGTCTCAACCAAACCAATTCAAAATCCATAAACAAACCTATGTTTTGCATAACTAGCCTAATATCATATTTCAAACAAGTCTATATCAAATAGACAGATCCCTCTCTGAGTCTTGGAGGGATAGATGCAAAACTCGAAGTGTTTTTTATGTTGCCTCCACATCCTTGGGCAAATTACAGAGTGATAAAAAGCTATAGCCTTACTCCTTTCTTGGTATATGTGAATTCTTTCTTGAGATATAATGTGGCCTAATAGCCTACCTTCCTTGACACCGAAAATAGTTTTCTTAGGGTTTAAGGATATATCATATTTCCTACACCTTTCGAATATCTGGGATAAGTGTTGGATGTGATCTTCTCTATTCTTTGAATACATAGTTACATCATCCAAGTAGACTACCACACATTTGTTTATTAGTCCCCGAAATGCTACATCCATGGCCCTCTGGAAGGTTTCCCCTCCATTAATTAACCCAAAGGGCATATGTTTATAAGAGAAGTTTCCCCACTTGGTTTGAAAGGTAGTTTTAAAGCGATCTTCTTCTGAAACTAGAACATGGTTGTAACCTGAGAAACCATCTAGTAGGGAGAAAATATCAGAGCCAGACACGGTCTGCAAGAGTTTCTCCATTGGTGGGACTGGATATTTTTCCTTCTTTCAAGCTCTGTTGAGATTTCTGAAATCTACGCACACGCGGATCTCCCCGGATTTTTTCCTTACTGGAACCAAATTTGCTACCCAAGCAGAGTGTCTAACTTGAAAGAAAATTTTGGCATCTAATAATTTCTTTAACTCCTGACAGATAAGAGGCTCCAGGGATGGGTGGTACTTCCATAGTTTATGTTGGAAGAGTTTTACTTCAGGTTTTAAAGGGATGGTGTGTTGAATGATACGAGTATCATAAGTTTTCAAATCTTGGTAGGACCATGCAAAGACATCTTGATATTGTATGAAAATTTTGAGATAGGCCTTCCTTTCCTCTTTAGATATTGTCTTGCCAATATTTATGTTTTGGGGGTTTTCCGAGGTCCCGAGATTTATAGTTTCATGCATGGGATAGGAACTACCTCTCTTTGCGTTCTTTCACCCTTTAAATCGTTCCCTTAGGTCAAAAAGGTTTTCTAAATTGGCTATTCCCTTCAGTATCGTGTGAGACCTTGGTTTATCAGTCGATTGATTTGTCTGCGGATCCGTTTCTATTGATTGTTCCCGGACTACTTCATCGTCAATAGCCAAGTCTTTAAAATTATCCTGATTGGTCAAAAAGTTTATAATATGTTCATCTCCTTCAAAGACCTTCCAATTCGAAATATTTTTAGGCACCTACGGTTTGTAGAGTAGTTCCACAGTGAACCGGGAGGCTTCATAATCTTCTAGAGGTGATAACCTTGAGGCAGCGGTGGCCAGAGAATCAACAAGAATGTTCTTTGTTCTGGGGATCGTTGTAATGTTGAAGGCTTCAAAATGTTCTATTATCCTGTGCACTTCCTGTTGGTAATTCTTCAAGTGTGGAGAGTTGCAATGTTTAGTATTCCTTACTTGTCTGATGATGATTTCAGAATCTCCGAAAACCTTCAATTCTTTGACGTTTAAATTTGTGGCTTTCTTTAGCCCCTATACTAGAGCTTCATACTCGGCGATATTGTTTGTGCACTCAAACTCTAGTCTACAGGACAAAAAATGTCGTTTACCTTTTGGATCAAGTAGGATGCACCCTACCTCTGACCCTTCTTGCGATTTAGAGCCATCGAATTATAAGTTCCAAACTTGTGGGGTTTTCCTATCAATTTCCTCTTTCTTGTCACTTTCCTCCTCTCCTCTTGTTTGTTCTATGATTTCTAACACAGGTTCTTGAAAGGAGAGGGTTTCTTCTGCTGTCGTCGAGAATTCCTCTTGAAAAATCATTTTGGAGCTTTGAGTAAGAGGGACATCAAATGAGAGGAGGGAGAAATTCCCGAAATTGGAGTCATAGGAATAATTTCCTAGCACGGGGAAATCTGTCGAAGAGGGTTCATTGAGGGTTTCTAAGTCGATGACGGTATGTTTTAGATATCTTTCCCTATCGATCCTGATCATGTTTGTGTGCCCCTTTAATGGTAGCCAAAGGTGAGCCCAGTCCATTCTAAAGTATTCGTTTAACCTCTCAGACCACACTCGACTTAATAACAACCCATAAGGTTCTGGGATGTCTACTACGATGATGTCAATTACTTGCACAAATTTAGGGTGTATCGCTATTCTGATCATCACATCTTTGAGCTCTCCCATAACCTTCACCTGGGTTTTGTCTAGTTGTATAACATGTTTATCGCTCTTGAGAGGGACTGGGTTTAATTTTTTGCAAATAGACAATGGCATAACATTGGAGGATGCTCCTAAGTCAACCAAACAATTATGGAGGTTTATGTTGAAGACTTCAAACGTCAAAAGAAACGATGGGACAAAAAAAATTCCATTCTTATCTTCAAAGCAAGCGTTCACAGTTGGTTTATTTATTAAGTCTATGGGAGTTAAATGTCCTCTTTGGGCAGTGGTTGTCATAGGGTTTTCTACTGACCTTAATGCTTGTAACAGAAAGTCCTTTTGTTGAGGGATTCTACACATGTCCATGACCGATATGTTTGCCTTTAAATTTTTCAAGTCTTCTACTATGTTGTAGTCTAGCTTGGGTGATTTTCTCGTGTATGGATGTTTATAGGGTTTCTTCGGGGAGAAAATTGTGCTTCCGGGTGATCGGGAGCTGGTTTTCCCCCGAAGTTTGGGTCATAGTAAAGGTCGTTTGAGACAGGTTGACCCCTACTTCGCGTTTTCACAACCAAAACTTATGTGGGTGGTTCTTGAACTTAAAACAGGACATCAGAAGGCATAGGTAGGTCAGGGTCCCATCTTAACATGGTTGTTTCTTCAAATGGATCAACTTCTTTCTGATCAACAATATTAATAGTTGAGTCGCTTGATTGTTCGGTTAGGGAGACTTCATCTAGAAACTTGTTGGTCATCAAATTCATGGCATGCACCCATTGAGGGCAGTCTCTTTCAGAGTGATTCTCCTGATGATAGGTACAGAAAAAGTTGGATGCCACATTTCCCATATCGATGTTTAAGTTGGTCGGGGGAGGTTCGATTGTTTTGAAAGGCAGGTTCCTTTTAAAGAAAGTCTTATAGGGCCTTTGGCCTTAGTTTCCCTCCCCTGCGCTTCTCTTCATATCTATGATTTCGTTTGACAACTTCTTGACCATGCGTTGTAGGTCCTCCATGTCCCCACTCCCCTTTTTGGGACCTTGTTTTGTTTGTTTCCTTGGGGGTCTAGTCAGCAATAGTCCTCTCCTGGGGGGTGGTTGAACTTCTTTCTTAACTAAAGAGACCTGGCCTTCTTTTCATCCCTTCATTTGGAACTCTATCGTTTTGGCTTCTTCAAAATTCTCAGCGAAGGTTGGTTTGGTAGCCCTTTTCACAAACATGGAAATAGAAGTTGGGAGAGCATTAGCGTATACTTCGATTTGCAACTCTTAAGTAGGTTTAGCTTCGGGATAGAATTTGTTTAAGATAGTAGTAAATATTTGATTAAAATCTTTAACCCTTTCCTTTGAACTCATGGTGGTGGCGAACAACTCAGCCATCAAAGCTCCTGTAGTGGTTTCTTCTGCAAATTTGTCTAGAAAATCCTTTTGAAACTTCGTCCATCTTGTTATGGATCCTAAAGGTAAGTTAAAATACCACGTGGAGGCCGAATTCTAGAAAGTGTAGGGGAAAAGCCTGCAAACCAAGTCTTCATGTTGGACATTCATCAGCCTGATAGCTAGTATGAATTTTTTGATATGCTCTTTAGGAAATACCGAGGTT
The DNA here is from genome assembly GCA_009831015.1 of Picea engelmannii. NCBI lineage: Eukaryota > Viridiplantae > Streptophyta > Pinopsida > Pinales > Pinaceae > Picea > Picea engelmannii. The sequence goes on from ML804812.1 coordinate 85,669, forward strand.
TCAGGGTTAAATTTAGGGAGTATCTTTTCTGGATGTGGGGGAAGGTTGTGTACTTGTCTAGCGATGTACAAAGCATCCCTGCCCAACCAAGGTTGATTATTATGAGGTGGTTTTCCCCTTTCTTCATCATGGTCATTGTTATCTTCCATGTCTTCGAATCATTCTGAGTTAATCCCTTCCTCTTCAGAAAATTCGTCGGGTTCGGAGTAGTTGTTGGTCGGTGTTTCGGGGATTAGATTAAGAGGATGTTAGATTTTGGTGAGGGGGGAATATATTAGGTCTTCTACTGTGTGCACGAAAACCAGGTCTGGGGATTCGACCACTGGTCTGCTTATTTGTTTTCTTCGAGGAATTAACGGAGCTAAGGGCAGTGCATCGATCTATCGGGCGTAAGCTCTTGTGATTCTTTTGAATTGGTCTAATTCCTCGTGAGGAAGAGTATAGGGTATATCAGGGAACATATGTCCTTCCTTGTGCTGGGGTGAGTTACTCATTTCAGGAGTACTCAGTGTGTGTGGGATGTCTTGTGAATGACTAGCCATGCATGTGGGCTATTTTGAATCTACAGGCTGTATGAAATATTGTGTCAAAAATATTGTCAGACATTCATTCTCTAGGCCCTCCTTCTAGCACCAATTCTGTTGAGGGGTCCTAAATCTCTTTAACTCGACAGCAAGAACCAAACTCGCCACCGAGGCCCAATTAGACTCTGCAGTGTTTAATAGTGGAATGGTTCTCCAGATCTTGCGATCCAACCAAATAATCGATGGGATTTACTTTCTCTTGTGAAGGCTTCTCCTTCAGTTCAGACATTCTCTTTTTGTATTTTCTTTTATAGGTGGGACTAATACAAGATAAAATCCGGTATAAACCAACTGGGTAACAAAATGGGAAAAGCTTAGCTACTAGAGAAGGCTGAGCATGGGATAACCCTTTCACTCTATCATGCAGACAACAAGTCTCCACCACAAGCCTAGTAATAATTCATTAACTTGTTGGTGTTCCAATTATTGATTGAGGTGTGATTATCAAAAGAAAACACATATGCAATAAACGATCGAAAGAAAAATAATTCTATTAACTCTAATCATCGATCACATAATAGCACAACGATTTTATTTTCATCATAAAAGACAAGACCTGTAAAACATTGAATCAGATAACTTATCAACAAATTTAGAAGCTCTTACTCGTTACAACATCCATTCATGAGATGAAATCAGAAATAATTTGTCTCCACATCCAATCATACACACTTTTGATGAAAACACAAACTTGTCTTTGGTCCTAGACAAGAATTCTCAATTAAGGCAGCTCTGGAATAGTTCTTTACAAAATCCAAAAATGAGGGTCTTTGCAACAACCATCGACCCTTTGCTAACAAGTCGAATCTCCTACTTATAACATATTATTAACTAAAAATAACTATTAAAGTGTAGCTAAGTAAAAGAAAAAATTGCCACATGGAGCTTTCTTCTATCAATCTTCAAAGAGTCATCAAATGATCTCACTTGATTGGATGACTCTTCTCGTACTCTGACCATTTGATGATGAGATCCTCGCATGTGTTAGCATACAGGAATCTATGTTGTTCCATTGGGGTTGAAATAATCTCTCGTATCTCTATTGCATGTGCCCTATACTTGACTATTCTGGCACTTAACTCTTGCAACATGGCTCGAGCTTTGATCGGGTGCTCCATGAACTGTTGCACCTACCCTGGCACCATGTCGACCACCTTTGTTATTTCCTCAGCCCATGATGAGTCTTGTTCGGCATGCAATTTGAATATGTCGTGCAAGTCAACAAAGTCATCGAGTGTTCCAAATTCGGGGAGGTCGATGTCTCTCATTGCCCGGTTGATCTTGGTCCAACTTTTCTTGCACTCGGTCCATTTCTCTTGAATTTCCCAATGAGGTTCTTGAGCCATTTTTACCTAATATTCAGTCAATTTCCTTATGCAGTCAATGTTTCTTTCGTTTAGCACCCGGATGTTGTGTCTTTGGCGTCTCGTCCTTGTTGCACCACGCCGATATAGTCAATCCTTTGCACGGCTTGGTGTGCTTTCTCATACCAACTCTCCATATCCTTGCACGTAGCCAATGCCATGAGGGTGTCTTCTTGAAGCTCGACTATCCTTGCAGTAAATATGTGCCGCTCATTTGTGAATTTGCTATAGGCCTCCTTGAATTCGCTCCTTAGGAACACCGCGGCCTGTGTGGTGTCCTAGTAATATTTTGCCAAGTGGTGAAAATGTTCCAATTCTTTCAAAGAAGCAACCATCTCCTCTTCATCCCTTTTTTCTCTGTTCAGGGTGGCATTTGTGATTTCCATATTTGCGCTGATAAGTTCGGATGTCTTGGCATGCTCTATGTTGATCAGATTTTCCTCTGTGGTGATGAGGATGGAGCGATATAGAGTGATCCTCCTCTTTTTGGTTGTTCTCTACACGATAGCTTTCCTTTTTCGATCATAAGCGATGGCATGTATGTCAGTGACTTCATCCATGGCTTCGAGAATTTGCTTATCTCCCTAAGTGAGCATATTTCCCAGGCTCTTGATGGTGTATATTTGTTCAAGACTGGGTTATTGGACTTCCTCCATGTGTTCCGAGCATTTGGCTTCTATTTGTCGCCCATAGAGAAGTTGAGTACTGATTAAAATTGAGGTGTTGGGGGTGTGTTCGGTACTTACTTGATAATCGGTCGTTGAGATGTCGATTTCTTGTCGTGGAGCTTCTTCCTTTTGTTCGTCTGAACTTGGCTCATCCTTCGGAATATCTACTCGGGTCTCTGGTGCATCGGGTTGATGAGTGTTTAAGACATTCTTGGCCTCTTGTTCATTATGTGGAAGGCCCCGAACTTGAGCGTCGGGTGCTAGGGAAGATGTCTTCTCTGGCTCATTTTCCTCTATGATTTGTATAAGGGTCACAAGGGATACCTCTGGGCTCTCTTCGTCATCATAAATGTTTATCAATTTGCGGAGGGGGTTTGGTGCACTTGCTCTCCCTGATGCTCTGACTGTCTCTAACTAAGATGACACACCCCCCAGCGATCTGGCATGTGGCATTGTGACTTCAGGGTTGTCTAACCCAGCAATTTCATCAATGTTTATTAGTTCAGGGTCACTTGGGCCTGCCTGGTTTTCATCTGTGTTGTCGGCAAGGGACCCTGACATTCCTGTGAGATCCAGATCATCTTGTAGTTGATCAATTATTCATTGCGCATGTTCTATCATGAGAAAACCCCTTTCTCGCGCGTCCTGTGTCATAGGGAAACCTCTCTCCTGCACCAGAGCTACCAGGGGAACCTTTGATGCTTCAGCCGCTATCATTTCTTCCCTGGCTCTGAGGGCCTCTTGAGTCGATTTCTCTATGGTTGTCATTTGTTCATCCAGGCTCATGGCTATGAACCTGGTCATTTTGGGGTTGGCCATCCTTACCACCACCTCGTCCCAGTCTTGGGCATTTTCTCTAAAGATTTCATCTTCAAATTTGTCATAGACGTATGGCCAGCAGGACGACACTTGTGAAGCATGTTTCAAAACAGACCCTTTGGATCTTACTTGCGGAATCATCCTGTCTGGAATCTGAACTCTAGTTGGCTTAGCCCTTCTTGTTTGGCTTGAGCCGTGTCCTTCACCATGTAGAAACCTTCATGGAATCCATAAGGTATGAACGCTTGCTTCTTGTCATTGACCAAGGTGGCATTGTAACCTTGCAGGATGGTCTTGTAGCATATCTCTCCCACTACGAGACGGTTAGGGACATGCACTGGTAGGAGATGTTGTGCTTCGGTGGCCCCGAACACCCTGATGTAGGTGTTTTTCTCATCCAAGTACAAGTGGCCTACCTTTGATATCATATTTTTGGCCGCAACCAATAGTCTCGGGCATTCTTTCTTAAAAAGAATGAAATAAATACATGCAATGAATTTATCGTAGATGAGGGAGTAAGATTTATTGTACCTATTCTCCCATAGGATTCTGAAATGTACATGGACCGGGAGCTCTACGATGTTCCAGCTCAGGTTCATGTCGACGAAAATGTTTATGGTGCACATGACATCAAGTAAATAGTAAGCCATGTAGAATGTTGGTGTCTCTCCTTCCTTCGACGTCTGAGCCTATTGTATGCAGATGCTCAGTTGCTTAGAAATGATGGCTCCCGAGTTGAAGTCGCTCCCTGAAATTTCCATTATGTAAGCTAAGGGAATCCATGCCTCTGAAAATCTGGAGCAATCCTTCTCTCCATACAATCGGCAGATGAGAGCCATCAAGTAGATGTATGGCTCCCTTCAGTTGGTCATCTGGTACCAGCTGGTGCTTTGGTTGGTGTATTTCTTGTCTTCCCTCCACCATGAGGCCATCACCCGGATGGTGTCATGGCGCTCGTAGAATTTTACGACAAAATATGTGTTCAGTCACTCCTCGGGGTCTGTAAGCTTGTAATACTTATGGACTTCGACCGGTAAGAACGCTCTGACACAACCACCATTATCATCATTGATCAAACACTTATGTGTGTTTGTGTGATCGATGAGCCACTTCAAAAGTTCTATACAGGAAAAAACAGGGGTTCTACTTGCCAACATATGCAGGTACGACTGTCAGATGTTCGAGAACACCTCATCATCAAGCGCTCTCACATCTAGGTCACTATGTGGTATATATTCTGACTATTCCTCATGGCTGATCTTTTTAAAGAGATCTCCCCAATGTGGGAGTGTCACCTTGGTCCTCGTGCTCACCTATGTATCTCCAAAGGCCGGAGGCTAGATGAAAGCCTTCTTCATCGATGTTTTGATGACGGACTCCAGTCTTAGCTTGTATTCCAATTGTCTTGCGACCCTTGGAGTGGAACCTTCACCTAACTGTGGTTCTTTCAGCTTCAGCGCCCTCGACAATCGCCTAGTGGTCGACTTTCTTAGAGGCATTGTTCCTGTAATAAAAAATAAAACTTCAAAGACTGTGTAAAGAACAAAACCGGATAAAAATATATAAAGTGTAAACATGTAAAATCCACAGACTTGGATACATACATGTAAGCTTGCTAAACCTGCTTATTTCATACTCACAAGATCTCTGCAACTTTGTAATTGCTCGTCTCATTTCTCCGAATGCTCTAAATTTCCTTGCGCGCAAAATGATTCCGCTTACCAAGGCTCAAGAGAATTTAAAACAGTGGCGAACTTACTATGTTGCATTAGCCATTCAATCAGGGTGATGAGTGCCATTTAAACAAATCTGTCGCTGAATCTCTGCAACTTAAATTCATCGTGGGTTGACGGTGGAGGCGCGAGGGTGATGTGGTCTATCGGTGATTTTTAAATGACCGTTTTGATTGGCGCACAAGGTAGAAACTAATGCGGGATTTGGTATTAATTAGCCCCTTAAATGCTCAAAATCTAATCGTATCCAACGTTAAAACGTCCCATCGTGTCGCTTTCTTAGTGGGTGGATTGGGGATCAGGGATGTGCTATGAACGTTTTCGTTGATGTCCCTCGCAAAAGCTCTGACACCAATCAATCTCATTGTACAATGCTATCGTGGAAAAGCTTACTTGGAGGTGTGACTTGGACTTAGGGGACCAAAAGAAATGACTTGGGGCAAAACTAGACAGTACGGTTCTCCGATCTGGCACAGACACGTGGTGTTGAAGATAGGTGGCCTAATCTGTGTGTATTAATCGAAGTGAGGGCTTTCACTAAGTTATTCGTTTCTAAAACATACCATAGCTCGTCAATGTCGAAAAGGTATCAGGGGTCAGGATCAGGGATAAACCTATCACGTGTTTTTCTTCGAATCAACATCCTCAAAAAAGTCTCGATGTTTAAATGCATCCGGGATCAGCGATCAGGGGAACTCTTTAGAGTGGTGAGAATGTTCTTTGCAATCTTTTTAGGTCTTCTCCGATTCTGATGAGCGTGTCGGGTATCGGCTATTGGTGATATCGTTTCTTTCTTCGTTAACGTTTATTCCCCTCGTCTTTTACCAATGCCGAAGAGGAATCGGCTATTGACGATATCCTTAAGCAAAAATTTGGCACAAACAAAAACTTCCTCTTGCCGATGTCGATTGAGATCGATGTTCGGTGACTGAGGTTTCACGAGTGTCTCTTTTCTCCCTTTAAATACCTTCTGATGTCGAATCTGAGTGTGTCGGGTGAAGTGTTTTGGCTTTTTTATTCTTTATTTAGGCGTTAAGGATTATTCAAGTCATGGGATTTCATAATTTCAAACAGACCTGAAAAGATAATGAGAGTTGAGATAATAAGAAAAACCAAACATTTCCCAAAATGAAGTCGAATCAGACAGTGCGAAGATCAAGTGGTACCCAAAAAGTAAAAATTGACATAGGCTTTTTATGGTGTGTTGAGTGCTCAACAGAGAGCTTATGTACGCGAATATTTAGGCAAACAGAGCATAAGTACACAGCTTGCAGAGGGACAACTTACGTATATACGCGACTATCAAGGCAAAAAGTGTGTATATGTTTCAAAAACAAGGCCAGGCAAGGGAGAAGGCTAAAAACTCAGACCCAGAGTGAACAGAGGTTGTCAAGCAATGATACGACAAGAAACACAATAGAAACGAGAGAAATCTAAGGAGAAAAGTACTCCAAACCCTAACAAAGAAGATTCAATCCTCGGTATGGTCGTCAATTTCGTTACGAGGAAAATCTCTCTATGGCTAGGGTAAACCACAACAGACCGAAATGACTGCAGAAATCAACTTTCTTCTCAAGTATGTTATATAAACAAATATGCTAGCAAGACAAGATGAAAATCCTACCTTATCCAGACGTTCGATGAAGTCCACCGTTGAGCACTTGACCCAAAGCAATATACTTGCAACTAGTCCTCAACAACCAAGCAAAGCAAGCATATGGTGATATTATATGATGGTAGCACATTCAATAGCATAACCCATTAATAAACATGACAAAAACTCCCATGGAATAATAATTCAAATATTTGCAAGATATCAATTAGACAGGAAAAGAGTATTTCTATTAATAAATGATCAGCAAAAGTTAAAATGTTACAGACTTTCGTGTCGGCATGGTTTGGAACTGAGAAACTAAGTTCCTTCCAGCTGGGCCTCCACCACTTCAATCCTCCACCAAAGGCAAGCTCATAAGAGAGAAACAATGAGGTTATCAATCAATAAGGGAAGAGCTTGGGGGTTGAACATTGTGTTCAGACTTAAAGGACAAAGGGATGCAGACTCAATATGAAGTAAATAATTTCTCCAGAGTAACTTTGCTCTCAAATTTTAATACTTTCTCCTCCTTCCATGGCTCAGAATTGGCCCATTTATAGCCTTCAAAATGGAACTGAAGGGCCAAGTCAGAATGTTTCCAGTATATGGAAGGCCAAGGATCATAGATATCCTATCGTGACATGGAAACTCGACATTAATTTTCATTTTCTGGCACAAATCCCGATGTACGCGGGTTGTAGTGGATCAGCCTGTGTATACACATGTTGTATAGTAGGCAAGATGCGTACATGTGGAAAAATATGTATTTTTGGCTCTGGATTTTACAAACAAGGATGATAAGTCTGCATGGGGCAATGGAAAAAGCCCTTATGTGCAAGATTGCATAGGGTGAGGCAAATATTGCTATAACATATGGTCAATCTATGTATCTTGCAAGATCTTCGCAATCTGTGTCCTTAATGAAATACATCTCATAGTATGAGGGTGGACCATTTTGGAATGGACTCCTCATTAGATAAAAAAGATCTCCAAGATCCTACACGTGATCCATTTTCCTATTCCAACAACTTTAACATGTAGGTAATCGTCGAAATAGCTTGTATCTATTAAGCTCCAAATTTTAGACAAGTTTCAAGATCTTTGTTTGGTCGACCTTCTTATTTTTGTTTATTATGTTGATTAATGCAGTTGCACTGACTTTCTAATGCAAAATATACTCATACTTGTTAAAACAAAGCAATTGAATTATTCTTGAAAGGAGTAATCAATTTGATGAAGTGGAATTTTTTTTATCTTGTGTTCATATTTTTTAACTGTATTTTCCCTCTTTTCCTGCTTGGTTTAATAATGAAAAAAAAAAATGAAAGATAAATGATGATATGAATTATCCTAAAAACTAATAAGTAATATGTTACTTTTCCTTTCAAAGTTATGAAGTAACATTCCAACTTTATTAAAAACATTAATTATTTATAATCCCTTAATGAAGTAGAAGGTATAGAAAAACACGTGAGAATGTATGAAAATAAAATAAATATATTGATTAAAAATAAGATTTGGGAATTAGGTTTATCTTAGTGATAGCTCACTTGTGTTGGAGTCTCCTCTTTCAAGTTTTCATGTCATAGTGTAAATGCATGATTACAAATCATTTTGTTGATGTATAATGATATGATAGGGTATTTTTTCATCTTTCCCCTTGTTCATGTGTTTGAACTTGAAATACTTTTTGGGTTCCTAATTTGGGACATTTTCTAAGTGATCTGATGAACCTTAAGCTTTATACCTTTGGTTTGGTTTGTAGTTGGTTGAAAGTTCTTCATTTTAGGTCCCTAAGGCCCGTAAATACATTTAGGTAGGATTTGCATCGAGTTTACTTGGTCAAATCTTCTTTTTACGCTTTTTGGTATTGGCATGTGGTGCGACTCACATGTTTTCCATGTTTTATTGTGCATGTTTCATATGACACATAGTTTAGAGAGACATTTTTCCTAAACATATTTATGATATGGCCCTCAAACTAGTTGTTCCTCGGTCAAAGCCTATGGTTGACCCCAATAGAAAATAGAACTAGGGAAGCATCTAGTCATACACTTTGACCATTCCAAGTTCTATTTATGTCACTTATTTCCTCCTGGTTAATGGTATTTTTTATGATTCTCTTATAGTGTGTCAAAAATCTATCGAATTGATGTCAAACTTGTGATCTAACACTCTTACCTTCTTCTCCCACATTCTTGTGCTACTTGGATATGGTGTCTCCTTCAACCCTCCAATAACTGAAGGCTTACTTAAAAATTACTCCTCTTCATTGGATTACTCATTCATTGTTGGATTCTTCTAGGTTGTGAACTCTTGGCTTTGTCCTTTCCCAAATCTCAGTCAACCAACGTCACCACTATAAGGGAAGTTCCAACGCAATATGTGAGTGAGGAAGTTACCTTCTTACCTAGGGCACTTGGATCATCATAATTTCATTTAGGGTTTAATATTTTATGCATGTTTAGATGCTTGTGTTGAATTTTTTATTGGATATACTTGAACATGGCATTTATATCCATATTTTGTAGGAGGATATCATCACCTTTTAGCATGTTAAGTAGGGTTTCTATACTTTATTAGTTACCTTATATGTGTTCATTTCCGTTACCTAAAGTATATTTCCTTCTTGTTTCGTTAGTTATTTCTCTTTATTTCAAAACCTAGTTAAGAGCTCAAGCTCCCTTAGGGTGGTAAATTTAAAAAAGGGTCTCTCTTGATTTGCTTTCTCACCATAGTGAATTGGGTTAGTTATATTAATGCATTTTATTTGTTGTATACGCATAGGATCAAGGTCTAGATAGGTTGCATGCTATTTCTCTTGGGATCTCCTTTCTTTCATACAAAGTAGTTAATTAGCACACATAAAGTTAAGGGAAATAAACATGATTTTAGTGTCCTTGCTATATTTCCTTTGCTAGTTAGATTTAATTTATTATTGATAAATAATTGAATTAATCCCATAAACAATTAACCTACATCATTAGATCACTTAAATGACTCTATTATACCATAATTAATTTAGTGTCCTCCTTCCTCTTGTCTCTCCTTCCATTCTTCCCTATTTTTCTTAGTTTCTCGCAAAACCTAGGTGGCAACTCCACTTCCCTTCCAAGCTCTTATAGCTTGGGTATTCTCCTTTCTATAGTAGTATGGTACCTCACTCCAATCATCACTAGAAACTTATCTAGGGAGTTTTCATCAACCCTTCCCTTTTTAAAGCAAAGGATTCTAAATTCCTTTTATCCCTTTATCATCCTTGTGCATGGAGATCACTTTTCCTAGCTCTCCTGAACCTAGCTCCTTCCATGCTAGCACCAACTTGCTCCTTTCTAAAAATATGTCAAACTTATCACATGTAAAACAAATGAGCATTGTAAGCATGCCTTCAAATTCTTATACAAGTGCACATGATATGTAAACCACCTTGGATATTCTAATTATGAGCTAACTTAAATGTATCTATAACCACGACTACTATAGTGAGACTATGCTCGACTACATGACTAATATTTTGGATTTTTAGTGATTTAATGGGAAGTAAAACACACCAACTGGATTCTTCAATTGTCGTGACATGAAATAAGGACTATAATAGAAAATTCACACACATTATAACAAAAATTGACCTTGGAAATTGTTATGCACCAAACACCCAAATAGCATAAAAAGAGAAAAAGAAGCAACTCTCCACCTTGAGAATGAGAGAGAAGAATGAATGTGAAGCCCCTTCAAGGGGGAAACTTCATATTACAATAGAACACATGTACAAGATGGGATTATTTCTAAAACTAGGTCTCGTTGGTATATCTAGGAGACAAAGGGTACAATTACAACTAAAGAGTCTAGCCAACAACACTAACATAACAATAGAAATGTAATAACTCAAGATATGCGGCTTTAACTCAATAAATGGGGATTCATCTAGGGCTTAACAAGCCCCTCCCCTTCAAACAAGTGTTTCCCCTCGACACTTGATTAGTTGTGGATGTTTCTGCATGAAGAACTCATTTTCCCACGTCGCCTCTTCTACAGGTAGTTTCTTCCACTCGATGAGGTACTCAGTAATTTCTCAATTTAGTAGTTTATTGATCATTGTTTCAAGGATTGTTTCTTGTTCTAGTGTGATTTTCCCTTATTCATTAATCTATGGTAAACTAGTTTCAACTGGGATCTTGTTGTTGATTACCTTCTTTAAGCAAGAAACATGGAAGATTAGATGTACATGTGAAGATGGAGGTAACTCCAATTTGAAATCCATGCTTCCAATCCTCTACAACACCTTATATTGACCATAGTACTTGGGTGCTAATTTATTGTCCTTATTTTGTTGCTTGAGGTACATCTATTTGTATGGCTATAACGTAAAAAATACTTAATCCCCCACTTCAAATTCCCTTTCACTATGATGTTGATCTGCTTGTTGTTTCATCTATTTTTTGTTGTAACCAAGTTGTCCTTCAATAGTCTAAGAACCTATTGTTGATGTTATATGTGGTCCTCCACTACTTGAACCTTTGCTTTCCCTCTCAAGGGTGATGTGAGAGATGGAGGATTATATCCATAAATGGGGACATTTTTTATGAAGTATGGAAGGACGTGTTGTACCTCCATTTTTCTAAGGGAAACCACTTGACCCATTGTGTATGTTTGTCACATTGAAAGCAACAAAGGTACCCTTCTAAACATTTATTCACAATATTGGTTTTCCCATCAAATTGAGGATGGTAAGAGGAGTTGTGAGCCATTTGAGTACCCAAACAAGAAAATAATTTAGTCCAAAACTGATCCAAAATGATCTTTTAAACGACAATGGTTGAGTTATTTAGCATCTGTTAATTAACCATTTAGGAAGCTTAATGAAAGAGGAAGAAATCATGAGAGAACATAAAAGCCATAAACACATATACAGATCTGAAATGAAGCATAAACAACAACAAACCATAAACACCAATGTGATAACGGAGTTCGACAATCTTGCTTACGTCTCTGGGCCTTTGTCTCAGTGGGTGAGGATTTCTTATTTATGTTCAAAGGTTTAAAATGGCATCATAACAGTGCCCAAAAAGGTTACCAACTGATATGGTCTTGTTCTACTAGATCTGGAACCCAACAAAAGAAACGACATTGAAATCGGATGACCGGAGCTCCCAGAAATGGCCCACAAAGGTGCGCTCCTCAATAGCTTCCCTGCGTAAAAATGGCTTTGGCTGGGAAAATATTCAACATAAACCTGCTTTGAATGTCCTCCCATATCTCTAATAAGCCCTGGTTTATATAGATCTGAATTTGGTAACCATCTCCCAACTTCCCCCCAAGATTTGGCCTAAAAAAGGGCCCAATATCCCCCAATATTGGCCAAAAATCTCCAAATTTGTTGAATAAATCCATAAAAATCCATATACTATAGTTTAAAAACCACTTTGGCAACTATATTGGAGCGCAACTCCTTTTCTGTTGGCCCTTGGTCGTATGGAAGGTGGTCATGTGGCTAGGCACTAACACCTGGTGCGCTAGCTCCTTGGATCTCTGTTCCTGGTCCCGTGGCATGGCCATATGGCCCAAAGCCTATGCATCCACGTGCTTGGTCAGTTGTAGCCCCTGAATCCAGCCCATGGTTAGGCCCTTGGTTGGTGGGCTAGCCTGATCGACCAGGGTTAACCTCTCTATATTAGCACTATCAGTTGTGTAAAGCCATGGTCGTATGGTGGAACGTGCAACTTATGTGCGAACCATGGGCTGGATGTAATACCATTGCATCATGTGTTAAGACTTTTGGGTCGGGGTTATATGTGGTGGTCCGATGGTAAGACTTGTGTTGAGGGATGGGGCTAGCCCCAACCCTTTCTCCGCCCATTCGAACCATAGTTGTAATTCAAATACAAAACACGCCATGTATGGTTAAGACACACCCGGTAGGCAGGCTGGTAGCCCGGCCTATGCAAGAGCTTGGTGCCCAGAGAGGATTGCGGTTTGAACCTCATAAACTCCAAAAAAAATTGCCAACCAATGAACCAATCCATGGGTGCCACGTGGCATCCCATTTCTGGGCCACGTGGCACCACACCATTTGTCGAAAACATGACACGTGTCGAACGTTAAATGGTCCACCTGTCTCCAGCCTGTACCTTCCACACAAGCACCATGTGTCGTATGGATTGTACAAACTTTCCATGTCATCTATACGATCGTGCCACGTGTCACCACTGCAAGGGTGACACGTGTCACCCCCTAATTGGTCCCCTGTACCTGTCCATGTCACCCGTTCTACGCCCAGTGACCCTGTCGTGTGTCACCTCCAAAAGCTACCATGTCAGTGCTAATGGTGCCTTGCCACGTCAGTTGTATGGTCATACGACCTATACAGTCAATTGCCATGTGGTACTATACGGACTGTACATATTATACAGTCATCTTTTATTTTTGCCTATTTGGAAAAATGAAGAGATCATGATATCTAGATCATATGATGTATGTTTGAGCAGGTTCAAGTTACGTTGGGTTTGTATCGACGAGACCTACGCACACGTCCGTTTTGAAGCCATTCCAAGAACTTTGATTTTTAGGCCTTTCTGAGCCCTATCAAGCTCCTGGATCTAATTCTGGATCACACCTCCCCACTAAGGACCTTTTGGTCCCACAAAAGGTTATTGACCAGTCGTCAAGCTCGGGATAGGCCTCCCGACTTGTTCTCTGTCTTTGAACTCTGTCCTGTGCACCTGTCTCATCAAGATCAACTGTAAAACAATCATGATAACTGACAACATATTGTTAGCCATTTGTACCCTGTCACATCTTACTGAAGCCACTATCATCCATGTAGACAACATTACTAATGATAGCATCAAAAATATGACTGCAAATGAGCTGATATGTTTGTAATTTGCACGACATTAGCTTATCTTGAAGCAAACTGTGATTGATTTTCCATTCCACAATCATCTCATGTTCTTGCTTAAGATTGATTACTTAACTTGAAACAATTATCGATGTATTGCTTGCATTAGTCGCCTTTCTTAATTGTTCCATAGTTTCAAGAGATTTATTTGCATTTGAATGATGAGCATGAACCACATATTCCTGACCTGCTTTGGTTAAATGATATTGATTCTTTATGATCATGAACCACATATTCCTGACCTGCTTTGAAGATTGTTTTATGATCATACAAGTATGGACCGCCTAAGACCATTCCACATTCACTTAGTGGCACCACATTGCATGTTACATCGTCCACAAAATTAGATGAAATTGCAAATTTTAATGTGCATTGTTTGGTTATGTGCATTTGATGATTGTTGCTTATCCATTTAAGTGTGTAGGGCTTATGATGCATCTGTGTTTTTAACCCCAATTGCTTAACCAATTACTTTGAAATTAAGTTAGATTGAGATCCACTATCTATCAATGTGTCAACCTTAGTGTGCCTCGTGATGACCCTTAAGTGAAACAATTCACTTCTAGCATCACCAATTTTACTTGTCATACCAACCAATGAGACTTAAGATTCGTCACCTGAGTCTGATCCCAAGTCTGTGGGTCGTTTTGTTGCCGCAACTATTTGCCTCCCTTTCTTTTCCTTGAACCACTTTGGCCTCTTCTCGGGATGCAATTTCCAACAACGGTCCTCATCATGCCCCTCTTTCTTGCAATGCTCGCAAGAGGGCTTCTCTTCCTTTCTTGCCACTGAATTTTCCTTCTTTCCATTCCACTTTCTTTTGTCCTCTTTCCTTGAAGACGATTCCCCTGATACACCAACACTTGTTTTCCCTGCTTCAATGTATGTCGCTTGAACAGAAACCTCATCAAGATTAATTGGTCCAAACATGAATACAATATTTTGAATATGTGTAGGTAAACCTCCTATATACTTCATAAGAGTTTCTTGGGTATGTAAAGGAATATCTAACATCAATGCCATTTTACGAAAGCCATCTGTGTATTCTTGCACTGTTTGTCCTTTTCTTAGTTTTAAAGCTTGCCATTCAATTAACACTTTCTCTTTATAACCCAAATGATAGAATTGCTTTCTAAGTGCAGAAATAAAACTTTTCCATGATGGAAATACATTACCCACTTGTTGTGTGCCATTTTGCAACTTGCTTTTCCACTAGATGAGTGATGTGCCTGCAAGTCTAAGTAATGCCAACTTCATTTGAGTTGCCTCATCCTTGATCTGTTGCACACTGCAATAAACCTCCATTTGTCTGACCCAATTGTCAAGTATCTCTGCATTAACTTCACCATCATACATGGGTAATTCGAATTTAACATCAAGTTTTAATAAAGGAATTTCATTCTTATGTTTATGGAGATGTTTCTTTGCATTAGATTTAGAACTTGAACTTGAAGACGAAGGAGAATAAGGAGGTGAAGATGGAGGTGAAGGAGGAATTTGAGGAGGATCCTCTCCTTCTTCACTTTTTCCCTTTGAAGATTCACCCAGATTTGGTCTCTTCCGTTCCAAGTAATCTTCATACAAAACCTTCATCATCTCCGACATGGCAAAGAAAGATTTTTGAAACTCTTTCTCATCCTGAGAAAGTCCCTCTTACGATGCCATATTCTCGCTTTGAGAAGTTCTCTTTCTCAATCCAATCAATGGATTCTCTTCAACAAGCTCGCCTTCACCACAATGTAGCTTTTCCCTGGTTAACATGCAAAACTCAAATCCAAACGTCAATTAGCTCTGATACCACTTGATCTGAAATAATCTTTTAAATGAAATGGTTGAGTTATTTAGCATGTGTTAATTAACCATTTAGGAAGCTTAATGAAAGAGGAAGAAGTGATGAGAGAAGATAACAACCATAACACATATACAGATCTGAAATGAAGCATAAACAACAACAAACCATAAACACCAATGTGATAACAGAGTTCGACAATCTCGCCTATGTCTCCAAGCCTTTGTCTCAGTGGGTGAGGCTTTCTTATTTCTATTTAAAGCCTTAAAATGGCATCATAACAGTGCCAAAAAAGATTACTAATTTATCTGATCTTGTTCTACCAGATCTATGGAACCCAACAAAAGAAACGACACTGAAATCGGATGATCGAAGCTCCCAGAAATGGCCCGCAAAGGTGCGCTCCTCAATATCTTCCCTGCATAAAAATGGCTTTGGCTTGGAAAATCTTCAGCATAAACCTGCTCTGAATGCCCTCTCATGGCTCTAAGAAACCCTGGTTTATATAGATCTGAAGTTGGTAACCATCTCCCAACTTCCCCCCAAGATCTGGCCTAAAAAAGGGCCCAATATCCCCCAATATTGGCCAAAAATCTTCAAATCTGCTGAATAAATCCATATACTATAGTTTAAAAACCACTTTGGCAACTATATTGGAGCGCAACTCCTTTTCTGTTGGCCCTTGGTCATATGGAAGGTGGCCATGTGGCCAAGCGCTAACACCTAGCGTGCTAGCTCCCTAGATCTCCACTCCTGGTCCTGTGGCATGGCCATATGGCCCAACGCCTATGCACCCATGCACCCGGTCAGTTGTAGCCCCCAAATCCATCCCATGGTTAGGCCCTTGGTCAGCGGGCTAGCCCGACCGACCAGGGCTAACCGCTCTATACTCACGTTATCAGTTGTGTAAAGCTCGGGTCGTATGGTGGAATGTGGAAATTATGTTCAAACCGCGGGTTGTATGTAATACCATCACGCCATGTGCTAAGACTTTTGGGTCGGGGTTATATGTGGTGGTCTGGTGGTAAGACTTGAGTTGAGGGTTGGGGCTAGCCCTAGACCTTTCTCCGCCCATTCGAACCATAGTTCTAATTCAAATACAAAATGTGCCATGTATGGTTAAGACACACCCAGTAGGCGAGCTGGTAGCCCAGCCTACGCGAGAGCTTGACACCCAGAGAGTTCTATGGTTTGAACCTCATAAACTCCAACAAATGTTTCCAACCAATGAATCAATCCATGGGTGCCATGTGGCACCACGCCATTTGTCTAAAACATGACACGTGTCGAACGCTGAATGGTCCACTTGTACCTTCCACACAAGCACCACATGTCGTACGGATTATACGGACCTGCCACATGTCACCACTGCAAGGGTGACACGTGTCACTCCCTGATTGGTCCCTTCTACCTGTCCACGTCATCTGTTTGTATGCCCAGTCACCCTGCCATGTGTCACCTCCAGAAGCTTCCACGTCAACACCAATGGTGCCTTGCCACATCATTTGTACGGTCGTACAGCCTGTACAGTCAGTTGGCACGTGGCACTGTACGGACTGTACAATCATCTTTTTTTTTGCATGTTTGGCAAAATGAAAAGATCGCGATATCTAGAGCATATGATGTTTGTTTGAGCCCGTTCAAGTTGCGTTGGGCTCATATCGACGATGCCTACGAACACATCCATTTTGAATCCATTCTGAGAACTTTGATTTTTAGGCCTTTCTGAGCCCCATCAAGCTCTTGGATCCAATTCTAGATAAAAAACTTACCAATGAAAATTGGATACATATCACTTACAATAATATTGTGGATTCCATGTAGCTTTTGAACTATTTCCATGAAAGTTGTAGCTATTTTACTTACTTTAAAAGGATGAGAAAGAGAGAAAAAATGGGCATATTTTGTGAGTCAATCCACCACTACCATGATAACATTCTTTCCTTCATAATTGGATAGACCTATAATAAAATCCATTGAGACATCTTCCCAATGTTGAATTGGTATGGCTAATTATTGTATGAGACTTGGGTTCTTGATTGTCTCTCCCTTATTTTGTTGGAACACCAAACATTCAACCACAAAATTTTAAACATTGGTTTTAAGACCTCAGAAAAAAAATCCTTCTTGATCTTGTAGTAAGTTTTCAGGAACCTTGAATGTCCTTCTATAGGAGAAGTGTGCAATTCCAAAAGGACCTTCTATTTGAGTTGGGGATTCTTATGTAAATATAGGTGATCTCGATACCACAATGACTCATTCTTCCACACAAATCTATCTAATGCACTCAGGTCCTCTTGTAGTTGTTGAATGATCTTGCATATATTTTGATGTTTCTTCCATTTTGTCCTTGCTTCTTCCACCCAATCAGATTGGGGAGTGGAAATAGAACAAAGTAAGCCCTATGTGTCTTCTTCATTCCTCTAAAGTGCATCTACCACCACATTTTTTTTTCCTTTTCTGTAGATAATTTCAAAGGCATAACCTAGCATCTTTGTAACCCATTTTTGTCGCTCTTCTTAAGATAATTGTTTCCCCAAGAAGTACATCAAACTACCATGATATGTTTTACCTTGAAGTGTCATCCTATTATTTAGGGGCACCATTTCTTACTATATGGAACATGGCCAACATTTCCTTTTCATGAATGGGTTTGAGTAAGTTCTTTCCTTTAAGTTGGTGGATTTCAGAGGCAACGTGCATTCCTTCTTGCATAAAAAATGCACCAATTCCATGCCCAAAGGCATCACACTCCATAATAAATGTTTTTTGTGAAGTCAAGCATGTTCAGAACTGGATTGTACAGATAACCTCCTTAAGTTTTTCAAAATCTTAGGTTGTTTCTTGAGTCCAAGAAAATGCCTCATTTTTTAATAATGTTGTTAGAGATGTTGTTATTTTACCATAACTATTGACGAACTTGTGGTAATAGCCCATAAATCCTAAGAATCCACCAAGATTCTTTAAGGTTTTGGAAGCTGACCATTCCATCATAGCTTTAATTTTGTTACGATCCACTTTGACACCTTCATGAGATACAATATGACCCAAATATTCCACTTCTTGAATCCCAAAATCACACTTGGAAGGATTGGCATATAGTTATTACTCTTCCAATACTTTTAAGACCGTGTCAACATGGTGTACATGCTCTTCCCAAGACTTTTTGTAGATTAGTATATCATCAAAAAATACTAACACAAACTTTCTAAGGAAGGGTTTGAAAATATAATTTCATCAAGCCTTGAAATGTAGAAGGTGCATTATTGAGGCCAATTGACATCACCAAAAACTCACAATGACCTTCATGTTTTCTAAAGGTTGTTTTGGGGATGTCTTCTTGCCTCATTTTGATACGATGATATCCAAAATGGAGATCCAACTTGGTAAATAAAATTGCTCCTTGCAATTCATCTAATAATTCATCAATGACTAAAATAGTAAACTTGTCTTTAATGGTCATATTGTTGAACTCTCTATAATCTAGACACGTGTGCCATGAACCTTCCTTTTTGTAAACCACCGCTATCGATGAAGAGAAAGAACTTTGGATAGGTTGAATGATGCCATCCTCTATTATTTCTTGAACTATACACTTAATCTCACTTCTTTGTGAATATGGGTACCTATAAGTTTTGATGTTAGGTGGTACACTTCATGGTTGTAAATGAATAGCATGATCGTGATCTCTAGTAGGTTGAATACTTTTAGGCATCCCTTCAAATACCTTGGAATGATTGTTGATAACTTTTGGAGATCCATGGGGGTAGAGGTCTAGATGCATGAACATCTAGTGAACACAATTTTGCAATTACACCATGGCATTCCTTTTTTAGCTATTTTGTAATGTTATTAGAGCTTGTCACTTTAGAGGGTTTTCATGGGATACCTCTAAGTTCAATTTCATTTCATTTCAAAGAAAATCTCATGAAAAGTTCCTAAAAATTAATAGCCATTGTTCCTAATGATTGTAACCATTGGACCCCTAATACAACACCGACACCACCCATTTGGATTGAAATCATGGGACTATCCAATAAATACTCCCACATAGTGAGCTTAATACTATGGCACTTCCCTAAACAATCTATGGTACCTCCATCTACAATCACTACTTGGAACTCTAGTGTTGGATATATACAACAATTGAGAAGATTGGCTAATTTTCAACTAATAAATTTATGTGTACTACCATAATCAATCAATATTGTTACCTTTTTCTTTTTGATATCTTGAGAGTTTGAGTGTTGATGTCAGCCAATGCATGGCAACATATGGTTGGAGTAGTCGTTTCCAGTTCTAGATCTTGTAATGGTTCTAGTTCTTAATCTTCTTCCTCTTCACAATCTATGTAGAATAATTTCCTCTCGCCGCATTTATGCCCCTTAGTGTACTTGTTGTCACAATTGAAACATAGTCCCTTTGCTCTTCTTTCATCCATTTGTTGAGGTGTCAACCTTGTAGGTTGAGTGAGGTTAGGAGGATGGTGGTGTTATTTATAGTTTTTAATGGCTACCCTTCTAGTAGCCAATTTTTTTCTTTCAAAATTCCTCGTCACATTGAAAGAATGCTCCAAGAAATTTAGGTTCTAAGAGATGAACCTCATGTTTAATGCTCTCCTTTAAAGTGTCCGTAATGAGATCTAAAAAATTATCCTCTGGAATATTCTTTACTCTAGGAATCAACTTTTGAAATTGTTGAATGTGTTTTGTAATTGCACCTTTTGTCATATATTTATCAATTGACTATATAAAGTATTGCTCTTAATATCCCCATGATGTGTTATTAATTCATCTGTAAAAATGGACCAAGAGACAATAGAATCCTTTTTTTGTTCACAAAGCCATTAATATCAAAAAAATTGATCAAGTTTTGAATACAAGGATGCAAGAGTTACCTTCTGTAAAGTTGGCACTTGGTGTAGATAAAAAAATTCATGCATTTGGAATATTCATGTTATATGATCTTTACCATCAAACTTCCTCATATCAATCTAGGGAATTATGTAGTTCCTTGGTACCTAAGTTGAACCCTAGATGATGCAAATCTTGAAGTGATGTATGATCATAATTTTGGGATTCAATATTTGTGCTCTAAAAATGTGTTGAAATATTCCCCATATGTGATTGAGGTTCAACACAAAATTTCTCCTTATTTTCATTATTTCCT
The DNA here is from genome assembly GCA_009831015.1 of Picea engelmannii. Classification (NCBI taxonomy): domain Eukaryota; kingdom Viridiplantae; phylum Streptophyta; class Pinopsida; order Pinales; family Pinaceae; genus Picea; species Picea engelmannii. The sequence continues at coordinate 106,287 of ML804812.1, forward strand.
TGGATCACAATATCCCTTTTAGGGAACCTTTATAAGAGCATTGTTTCTGTGGATTTTTGTAATCATTCCATATGTTGATCCATCAAATTTTCCATTTTATATTATATTTCCCTTTTAAGGATTTCCCAAGAATGTGAGAAATCCACTAGTTTCAACATACTACCATTCATGTCACTAACTTGGTTCTTCAATTGGGATACCCTATTTTTTAAGTCTTCACTTTCTTCATGTGTCATGTGTGATTTTATAGAGGTTTATCAAGAGCATAAATTCTTGAATAACCCTTTTCCATCTAAGAAAATAATAATACTCCTCTTTTTTCTCCTTATCACAATTTTTGAATCACCAAAAATAGTTCTTCCAACCAAAAGTTATGCTAATTTCAAGTTAACACACCTTTAAAAACCTCGGTTTGTAGACTATCTTGTTGGTCAATATTTCTCCTGAAATGTCTCTAAATTGTTATCCCCTTTGAGTCTGAAATTTTGATCTATATTATACTAACATGTCTTCTATGCAATGTCACAGGTTCAACCAAATTCCAATGTGCCAAGACAAAGCTATGGTAACTTTCCCAAAACTTGTTATGTTGTCCCTTTCAAGAGAGTGAACTTGTGTGGCCCACCATGTCTCCAATTTTTCATATCTAATTCT
>ML804812.1:131879-156399 GCA_009831015.1 Picea engelmannii
TTTTTCCTTTTCTGTAGATAATTTCAAAGGCATAACCTAGCATCTTTGTAACCCATTTTTGTCGCTCTTCTTAAGATAATTGTTTCCCCAAGAAGTACATCAAACTACCATGATATGTTTTACCTTGAAGTGTCATCCTATTATTTAGGGGCACCATTTCTTACTATATGGAACATGGCCAACATTTCCTTTTCATGAATGGGTTTGAGTAAGTTCTTTCCTTTAAGTTGGTGGATTTCAGAGGCAACGTGCATTCCTTCTTGCATAAAAAATGCACCAATTCCATGCCCAAAGGCATCACACTCCATAATAAATGTTTTTTGTGAAGTCAAGCATGTTCAGAACTGGATTGTACAGATAACCTCCTTAAGTTTTTCAAAATCTTAGGTTGTTTCTTGAGTCCAAGAAAATGCCTCATTTTTTAATAATGTTGTTAGAGATGTTGTTATTTTACCATAACTATTGACGAACTTGTGGTAATAGCCCATAAATCCTAAGAATCCACCAAGATTCTTTAAGGTTTTGGAAGCTGACCATTCCATCATAGCTTTAATTTTGTTACGATCCACTTTGACACCTTCATGAGATACAATATGACCCAAATATTCCACTTCTTGAATCCCAAAATCACACTTGGAAGGATTGGCATATAGTTATTACTCTTCCAATACTTTTAAGACCGTGTCAACATGGTGTACATGCTCTTCCCAAGACTTTTTGTAGATTAGTATATCATCAAAAAATACTAACACAAACTTTCTAAGGAAGGGTTTGAAAATATAATTTCATCAAGCCTTGAAATGTAGAAGGTGCATTATTGAGGCCAATTGACATCACCAAAAACTCACAATGACCTTCATGTTTTCTAAAGGTTGTTTTGGGGATGTCTTCTTGCCTCATTTTGATACGATGATATCCAAAATGGAGATCCAACTTGGTAAATAAAATTGCTCCTTGCAATTCATCTAATAATTCATCAATGACTAAAATAGTAAACTTGTCTTTAATGGTCATATTGTTGAACTCTCTATAATCTAGACACGTGTGCCATGAACCTTCCTTTTTGTAAACCACCGCTATCGATGAAGAGAAAGAACTTTGGATAGGTTGAATGATGCCATCCTCTATTATTTCTTGAACTATACACTTAATCTCACTTCTTTGTGAATATGGGTACCTATAAGTTTTGATGTTAGGTGGTACACTTCATGGTTGTAAATGAATAGCATGATCGTGATCTCTAGTAGGTTGAATACTTTTAGGCATCCCTTCAAATACCTTGGAATGATTGTTGATAACTTTTGGAGATCCATGGGGGTAGAGGTCTAGATGCATGAACATCTAGTGAACACAATTTTGCAATTACACCATGGCATTCCTTTTTTAGCTATTTTGTAATGTTATTAGAGCTTGTCACTTTAGAGGGTTTTCATGGGATACCTCTAAGTTCAATTTCATTTCATTTCAAAGAAAATCTCATGAAAAGTTCCTAAAAATTAATAGCCATTGTTCCTAATGATTGTAACCATTGGACCCCTAATACAACACCGACACCACCCATTTGGATTGAAATCATGGGACTATCCAATAAATACTCCCACATAGTGAGCTTAATACTATGGCACTTCCCTAAACAATCTATGGTACCTCCATCTACAATCACTACTTGGAACTCTAGTGTTGGATATATACAACAATTGAGAAGATTGGCTAATTTTCAACTAATAAATTTATGTGTACTACCATAATCAATCAATATTGTTACCTTTTTCTTTTTGATATCTTGAGAGTTTGAGTGTTGATGTCAGCCAATGCATGGCAACATATGGTTGGAGTAGTCGTTTCCAGTTCTAGATCTTGTAATGGTTCTAGTTCTTAATCTTCTTCCTCTTCACAATCTATGTAGAATAATTTCCTCTCGCCGCATTTATGCCCCTTAGTGTACTTGTTGTCACAATTGAAACATAGTCCCTTTGCTCTTCTTTCATCCATTTGTTGAGGTGTCAACCTTGTAGGTTGAGTGAGGTTAGGAGGATGGTGGTGTTATTTATAGTTTTTAATGGCTACCCTTCTAGTAGCCAATTTTTTTCTTTCAAAATTCCTCGTCACATTGAAAGAATGCTCCAAGAAATTTAGGTTCTAAGAGATGAACCTCATGTTTAATGCTCTCCTTTAAAGTGTCCGTAATGAGATCTAAAAAATTATCCTCTGGAATATTCTTTACTCTAGGAATCAACTTTTGAAATTGTTGAATGTGTTTTGTAATTGCACCTTTTGTCATATATTTATCAATTGACTATATAAAGTATTGCTCTTAATATCCCCATGATGTGTTATTAATTCATCTGTAAAAATGGACCAAGAGACAATAGAATCCTTTTTTTGTTCACAAAGCCATTAATATCAAAAAAATTGATCAAGTTTTGAATACAAGGATGCAAGAGTTACCTTCTGTAAAGTTGGCACTTGGTGTAGATAAAAAAATTCATGCATTTGGAATATTCATGTTATATGATCTTTACCATCAAACTTCCTCATATCAATCTAGGGAATTATGTAGTTCCTTGGTACCTAAGTTGAACCCTAGATGATGCAAATCTTGAAGTGATGTATGATCATAATTTTGGGATTCAATATTTGTGCTCTAAAAATGTGTTGAAATATTCCCCATATGTGATTGAGGTTCAACACAAAATTTCTCCTTATTTTCATTATTTCCTTGGATCACAATATCCCTTTTAGGGAACCTTTATAAGAGCATTGTTTCTGTGGATTTTTGTAATCATTCCATATGTTGATCCATCAAATTTTCCATTTTATATTATATTTCCCTTTTAAGGATTTCCCAAGAATGTGAGAAATCCACTAGTTTCAACATACTACCATTCATGTCACTAACTTGGTTCTTCAATTGGGATACCCTATTTTTTAAGTCTTCACTTTCTTCATGTGTCATGTGTGATTTTATAGAGGTTTATCAAGAGCATAAATTCTTGAATAACCCTTTTCCATCTAAGAAAATAATAATACTCCTCTTTTTTCTCCTTATCACAATTTTTGAATCACCAAAAATAGTTCTTCCAACCAAAAGTTATGCTAATTTCAAGTTAACACACCTTTAAAAACCTCGGTTTGTAGACTATCTTGTTGGTCAATATTTCTCCTGAAATGTCTCTAAATTGTTATCCCCTTTGAGTCTGAAATTTTGATCTATATTATACTAACATGTCTTCTATGCAATGTCACAGGTTCAACCAAATTCCAATGTGCCAAGACAAAGCTATGGTAACTTTCCCAAAACTTGTTATGTTGTCCCTTTCAAGAGAGTGAACTTGTGTGGCCCACCATGTCTCCAATTTTTCATATCTAATTCTGAAATTTGGATCTAAAATACTATGGTCTTATTTGTTTCCGATGGAATTAGTGGAACTCAATTTGGAATTTTCTAGCTTCATATATGATAGTTTTACCAAGAAGACATGTTTGAGACTAGTCCAAAACCCTGATTTCCATAGCCCGTATTTTTGAAAGTATAGTGAACCAGACTTTGAATTTTTATGGAATGTACTTCATTATGTCTTCTAATTATACCAAAAATTTCACTATTTTGAAAATTTCATATAAAATTTATAGTGAAAATTCCAAGATGGCTCGTTTGAGACTAATTTCAAAATTAGTAAAAACCTTAATTTACACAAGCTATATCTTTGAAATTATAGTGAACTAAAACCTATAATTTTTACTGAACACACTTTGATATGTCTCCTTAGGCTCCAAAAAAATTCGTGGTCTGAAACTATTCCAAACAAAAGTTATAGCGAAAATAACAAGATGACTCGTTTAAAGGAGCCAAACCCAAGGATTGTATGCTCTGATTCCAAATGTTATGCACCAAATACCCAAATAACATAAAAATAGAAAGAGAAATCCATGCCTTGAGAATGATAGAGAAGAATTAATTTGAAGCCTCTTCAAAGAGAAACCTCATTTTACAATAGAACAAATGTACAACATGATAATATTTCTAAAACTAGGTCTCCTTGGTCATTTGAAGGACGAGATCATTTGAAGTAAATTACCTTTTCCTTTGCTCAGAATTTTCTGCCCTTTCCAAGCTCGTAGATGCAGTACGTGTTCTTCAGTTTTGTTGAGCTTATGGACTTTGTATCCAGAACTAGTTATACTCTTCCTTTTGGGCAAATTTTAAGTTCGCTCAGGATCTACTCTGCGATTGTAAAAGAATTTATACTTTATATAAATTTGTGATATTTTTCTTTTGGAAAAAAAAGGTCTCCTTGGTGTATACAGGAGACAAAGGGTACGATTACAATTCTAGGCCTTCTATGGTTGTGAGAAAAGAAGTCGGCCCTGGAAACTCTATTCCTCTATTTATTTTCTCAGAAATGTGTAGATTTCCTATTTGTGAGTTGTTATATTTAGTATGGTTTGTAGTGTTGGCACCTCGACCTGGATTTTGGCTTTATAAGGTTATGAAGTTATAAGTCAGCCTTGGAGGCTCTGTCCCTTTGTTTTTATTCCTAGAAATTTGTGGTTTGGTTCTTTCTGGAGAAATTTTAACATGTTGTGGGTGAATTCTTGGGACGCCCTTCTTAGCACTCTTGTATAGTCTACCCCTCACTCACTCTTCTAGGCACCTTGTAGTGAAGACTTGAGTTAGTGGTTGGATTTTAGAGGCAACTTGGGATGGAGGAAGGAGGTGGATCCTCTCTGGCATGAAGATAAACCTAATCATACCATATGTGCTCCTTTTCCTTGTTTGGCTAATTTAATTAGTATCTAGAAGCTCTGCTCCCCTATTCTCCTCTCACCCCTTCCAATAGCCAAAAGGGGAATTTCAACCCCACTCTAGACACACGAGTTATTAGAGGTTTTAGTGGTGCAAGGAAAGCACATTCTTGGATATGGAGAAACATGGAATTAAGAAAATTTGAGGACATCCACGGGAAACTGCAAAGGCATGAAAAACACTTGCAAAACAATGTCACTTGCAAAACTTGAATGTCTTTTGCGGACTTGATACTAGTTATGTTAGTGCTCTTATAGCTAAAGAAAGAAGGAAATATTTAGAAAATAGGGGGGGAATACAAGAATGTCGTTGAGGATCTTTTTTGAATCAACATGCTTACTTTAAAAATTAAAAAAATTCCATTTTTTCCCACTTATTAATATAAATATTTTTCCAATCCTTGTTAAATAAAACACTCACTTCAAGGTGCTTATGATATATACTATACTATGCAAATTGAAATTTCGCAAAGTATCTACATTGTATATTATTAATCAATTACTAACTACTCTTCTCATGCTTTGTATTGTTTAATTATTTTGATGCAAATTTTAAATGCTAGAAGAAAAAATTAGCAACATCAATGACTACATGCACATAATTACACAATACAAACACAACTTAACTAGAGAAMCCTCATTGGGAAGAAACTCCAAATTTCATTATGAGTTAAACAAACCAAATGGAATGCTTGTAGTTGTAAATGACACCTCCTTTATGATTTTCTACTCATAGGCTTGTGATACAATGTTGACAATCGCAACAATTAGATTCAAAATCTTTCCTGGGTTAGTGGCTCTCTTCTTCTCCTCATTCCCAACTATGCTGTTGATCTCTCAATTAACCAACCAATCCATTCTCCTACCATAATGTCATCTTCTATCTCCCATGTCAAAGAATCAGTTATAGGAAGGCCAACCAATTTGGTTCCCCAACAATTAAGCTTCCCAATCATTACTTGGACTATTATCAAAACAACTCATTTTCGAGTTGTTAAAAGGATGTATGGCCTCAAGACCCAACATATTTTCATTTCCTTGGGTTTTTGTGGTTGATAATTTTTTTGGATAGACCTTGTTAGGAAAAAGCTTAGCCACATTTTCTTGATAACTCTTCCCTTTTTCTTCCTTGCATTTTCAAACCTTTATTTGGAGCAACAAAAACTTGATCTCAAGAGATTAGTTCCCTTTTTTTTTTCTTATTAGGTTTTTTTCTATTCCCTGATGTTTCTCACCTTTAAGAGAGTGTCAAATGCTCCATGGGTTTTCTCCCCTAAGTTTTTCAAGTTTTCCTTGGTGTTGGAAAAACTTGGTGATAATTCCTAGGTCTCAACATCTTACCCAACAATGCCCTATTTCTTTTCTTAGTGATTTTCCATCTCTTATGCTTAGTAAAGTTTTCCATCCTTTACTTGACATTAGACCCCTTGACTCACTTGCCTTTCTGCTAAACGTTAAATTACCTCCTATGTTGAGTAGGGTACTTGCTCTTTTCTTGACGTATTGGTACTTAATAAAAAATTGATGGCTAATTTCCCTTTTCTCAATGGAGATGATCTTACTTTCTTGGTGGATTATGTCAACCCTTTTCTCAATAGTTATGTTTCAACTACTCAAGTTTTCCTTGCAAGCATTAAGCTTCTCCACTTCATTGAGCACAATCCTTTTATGCTTGGCCATGTTAAATTTTTTTGTGTTGATTAAAAGTTTCACCTCATAAAATACCATGGTCTACGCCCAAAAATGTTTTATCCCTGAGCGGAATATGATTTCTCTGGAACCCCGTTTAAACTTCCAAATCTACAACAAAAAATCATCATAGGCAACATAGAGAGTGTAGACATTGCAAATACATAATTGTTAGATAATTTCAATAGCCTTTAGGGAAAAATCTAACCCTCGAATCAAATATAAAAACTAGGTTAGTAAACAAAAAATAAGCTAATATCCGAATAACAAAATCATATCCGAATATGCAAATTACGCGGGCTAAATCAGCGTAGAATCAACCCAATTTTTCATTAAATCAACATAATAAATTAGCAACAAATTCGTCCAAAACCATGTCTGCATAAATAAGGTTTGTAACATAATTCAGAGTATTAAAAACATATATTTCTATTTCATGTGAAAGATTATCACAGTGCAACAAATCAAGTCATCTTGACTTGGAAATGCAAAACCCTTGCAACTTGTCCTAAGCAAAGCTTCTCACATGCACACCAAGCCCTAGTCAGGGCATCATATGCTAATCACTAGAAAACCCTAGCTTCACTCCATTCCCCAAAAGATACATCGACCCAAATGAATAATCACACAACAAGAGGTTACATTCTATCTATGCCTTCTTCTATGTATTGTTGTTATTAATAATGAAGTGATGTGTTTCTTCTTCATTTTACAAAGTAATAGGAGTGGATTAAAAGGAAAAACCATGATCCTATACTAAGTCCACAGATGTAGAATGGGTGCACACATGAAGCTATATGTGCCAAGAGGTCGAGACATGCCCACAAGTGCCAACTCACTTGCTCGACATATTTTTATGCACCCAGAGGTGCCTACCCACCAACTTCACATATTTTTATGCATCTATAAGTGCTTGCCCACCCACTTCACATATTTTTATGCACCATTACATATTATTATGCAAGAAGTGAACCCTAATAGTCAAGTGATTAATAGATGAAAGTGGGCTACAAGAAAAAATTCCCATCATTAAGACTCTCTCCCATGATGTGCTCTCCCTCCAATCAAAGTGGCCATACAATTGAAGGAGAATGGAGAACAAGTTTAGAGCCACCAAAACTAACACTCCCTCTTTGTGATGGATGTGTTCTCCACCAAACCAAGCTACTCCTTCTTCGTATTAAACCTCCTCTTTGCGCAGGGCTTCATCATGATGTTGACCACTTGTGAATTTGAAGGAATGTAACCCTTGACCACTGCTCCCTTATATATTTGAAATCTCTTCATAATCTTTAAGGAATACTTCCCTTATTCAAGGAAGACTTCATTAGCAATGTACCAACCTCCAATGTCCTTCATGTCAACTTTGTGGGAAAAATTTATCTCACACCACATCACAAGATGTCTAGAATTCCTCTAATTCTAAACTCATCTATACACAAGACCAAGAAAAGTTGATTAGATATATTAGGAAACCAAAGATTAAAATATACACAAATCTTGGAAAATCCCAACACAGGTAACAACTCGTTGGTCTAGAAAGACCAAGCATCCATCAACCCATAAAAGGCCTTTGTCAACCTAGAAACATGGGTGCCTTGCCCATACACCTCAAAACCTCTATCAATTGAGGCAAAAGCCTTAACAAGGTCAACTTCCTCTTTCTAAGAGAATCCTCATGCAAGTAGAGAAAGAGTCACATCAAGGTCAACTCCCTCTTTTTGAGAGTATCCTTTGACAATAAACCTAGCCGGATACTCTCCAATACTCCCATTATTTGCAAACTTGGAATCAATCGCTATTTCCATGATAGGTTTCAAGATTGTCTTGTATACACCATACACCTCCATCATGGCGTGCTATCATACTTGCTCTGCATGTGCCTCCCTAATGTTGGAAGTTTTTTCACTAGAGTGTCATTGTCATGCATTAGAGCCTCATGCTTCACTGGATCAATGAGTATCCTATAAAGGCCTCCTTCATACACACCTCTAACCAAAAATCAAGGATGGTCATTGCTACAATCTCTGATAGTGCATTGTTGATAATTGAACTCAACTAGACATTGGAAATTTGTGATAGCTGAATAGAAAGAAGGTTCTTCATTAAACCAAGTACAAATAAAACACCATTCAACTCAAAAGCTCCATTTGAAGGCACCCTTAAAGATACAAATCCCATTACAATCATTGGATATGTGGTATCATCACCCAACTCCACTTCCATGTTGGCATCTTGTTCTTGAAATTCGTCGAAGATCTTATTGTCAAAGGTCATATAAATTGATGCTCCAGTATCCACATACCATCCAACAATAAAAATGGTATTGATTGAAAGAAAATAAACCACAAAGAAGGGGGTCTCAACCTTGGATGCTAACACATCCACTCCAACTACAGTTTTTTCACTCTCTACTAACTTCTCTTGTGACTGTTGANTATCCACATACCATCCAACAATAAAAATGGTATTGATTGAAAGAAAATAAACCACAAAGAAGGGGGTCTCAACCTTGGATGCTAACACATCCACTCCAACTACAGTTTTTTCACTCTCTACTAACTTCTCTTGTGACTGTTGACGCTTCCCATTCTTCTTCTCTTGACATTGATTGGCATAGTGCCTCTTCTTATGGAATTTGAAAGAAGTCAAATGACTCAAATCCTTAACCCCATGCTAAAACATGTTGATAAATTGGTTTGGTTGTCATTGATGTCAATCCTCGAAGAAAGTCCGGTAGCGAATTCCGGTAACATAAAGGTTTGGGTAATGGAACCAAGTTTGTTTGATGTATAATGGTATGAATTTTAATGTATTTTAAGATAAGACTATTCTAGATGGATAATACATGTCATGCCATTTCCAGTGGTATGTGGAACGTCACATAAATCCTCACGGTTAGAGATTTATGGCCATGTGAAGTTGGAGAACCCTCATGAGTCATCTAGAAGCCCCAAAAGGTCAAAGTGGTCAAAGTGTTTGCAAAGAATAAATTATTTAAATAATAAAGTGAAGTGATGAGTGTACTATAAGTCAAAGAGGATACAAAATAAATTATTTAAATAATAAAGCTAATGAAGAAATTACTAAGTGGACAAATGGTTAGAAGTGGGTTAACCCTAAAATAAGGAAAGTGCGTTAAGATGGTTAAAAGGTAACCCCTTGATGAAGCTAAATGAAAGTATAAATAAGAGGCAAGGCTCTCTCATTTTAATCACACTTGAGCATATTGAATATCTACAAGTGACTGAGGTAACCAAAGGATATCTAAGCCGAATTTCAGAGGGAAGGTGAAGTAAAGAAGGCCAAAATTCAAGGGAGGATACATTCTTTTGATGGTGCTTTCTAAGGTATGTTATTTACAGGCCATCTCACCATTTTCACAATAATTTTTTTTCTAGAATGATTCAGACCGTGAAATTGGGAGGCCGTTGAGGAAACATATCCAAGTAGCTGTGATACAAATTCCAGCTTGTGGGTCGTTGAATTTTTGGAGTTACAGTGGAAAATAGGGTTTGTGGCTAGTCCTTAAACTAGTCTAAAACAAGTGTTTCGGGTAAAAACGTCATAACTTATTCATAATAGATCCAAATTCAGTAAGACAAAATGTATTGGTTAGAGTATAAACTGTAGTATTATGTGTACAATTTTCAGATCCATACAACAAATATTCACTACAGGGCACGCTCTACACGTTCGCTCTCTAGAGTAAGCCAGAATTCAACAAGGTATGCCATTTTTTCTATAACTCCTTTTCTGAGAGGTTCCAAGTAGTGAAATCTGGGGGAATTGCATAAAAGACACTGAAGAACAGTGTGTACCATTTCCAGATCTTTATTCATTATAGGTACATAGTTATGATTATTTCAATTTAGGGTTGTTGACTAATCCAAAATTAGTCATGTGAGACTAAAGTAAAACTTGATAAAATGCTAGTCTCTTGTTGTTAAAATTAAGGAAGGTTTTCAGGTATGTGATCATATACACCAGGTCTATTACAGAGTTACAAATCAGATTTGGATGATGAAATTGATGAGGGCTTTTGGTTGAGGTATGTTACAGATAGAGGTTGTATAACAATGAGGTTGTGGCACATGGTTTGATGTAACAGATTATGGTATTTGGTTATGGATAGTGTGATGTATTGCTAGAGAAATTTTGATGGTTATATTAGTATATGGTTGAGGTACATGTTGGGTACATGGTTGAGACAAGTAGTTCATGAGTTGGCACATACATGAGGTGTATAGTTGATGATGTTGGTACAACTTGATGAGTCATAGTTTATGTGTATTTGATGCATGATTGGTACATATTTGGTGCATGGTTGATGCACTTATTGATGGTACAGGTTGGTGCATGGTTGATGCACTTATTTATGGTACAAGTCGATTACAGGTTGTTTGGACAGGTTATTGTGACAAGTTATTTGTACAGGTTTGGTGCATGGTTGGTGCATTTGTTTATGGTACAGATTGAGGTACAGATTGATGTATGGTACATGTTGGCACATGTTATTGGTACAGGTTGTTACAGGTTGATTACAGGTTTATTGGTACAAGTTTACAACAGTATATCTCACAGTGATAGTGTGACAGTGGTTCCATCATTCTATTTCTACATCAGGGCGGTTGGACAGGGCAAGGACAGGTGGTTGTAGCCGGAGAACATAGGGGGTTGTAGCCTCCTTTTGGTTGTAGACAGAGAATTGGGGGGTTGGATCTTCCTTCAGGTTATAACCTGAGAAACTAGGGGGTTGGAGCCTCCTTCCAGTTGCATATGTAAAACAAAGGAAGTTGGTGCTTCCAATGAATGTAATTCTTAAAGACATATAAGAAAACGAATTCCATGGTTTTCTCCTGCTTTGGGTTTCCACGTAAAACACTGGTGTATTGTGTATGTGTGTGATTGTTCATTTGTTCATTGTTTATTTACTATGCAACTATTGGATGATAATGCTACATTGATATAAAACTTGTATTTTATGGTGAAATAGGATTAAATTCCTCTATTACTGATTCACCCCCCCTCTCAGTTGTCCAACAAAACATCCTCAGTGGATGAAAGATAAAACATTTAAACTCTAGAATAACAAATGCATTGACAATGATCAACACCAAGATTGTAGAGAAAGGTCCTAATGCATGGTAACACCATCAATTACTCCTTATGGAAGGAATCACTCCAAAATCAGTGCTTGTTAGAACACAATATCCAACAAGCCCTTACAATGATATGCATGTGTATGTATACTCTCTCATGGGTATCCTAGGGGCCTATGCCAAATACCCCTCATTATTACCCACTAACTACCTAGTGGGCCTTATGTAATGACCATGCCACATTACATCAATTAATGAGTTCACACCAACTACTTGGTGAGCCTTATGCCATGAATATGGCCACATTACAATGATTATCCTCCCTAGGTACATGATATTACATCCCCCTTGACATGTTTCATTCTCAAAACATGAGTATAAGTCATATAATAGGATTTGTCAAGCAATGTAGTCAACTAGTACCAAGTGCAATCATCCATTAATCTTGGTGATATTATGACACGAGGTCTAGTTTCTTCATTGCCACATTGATATTGATTATGGTTACTACTTTGGTTCCTTGTAGTCATTGTGCCATTATTATATCCCCACTCATAGATTTTATTCCTCCATGTACCTCTATATTGAGTGAGTTTATGGTTCCATATAGGTCCATTGTAGGTCTGTTAATGCTCACAACGTTCCCTTGATGAAACTTGTTTCTCATGGTGGTGTGGGTGGTGATATGCAACAACTTAGCCATTGATTCTTCCTTCTTTAACTTGTCAACACGTGGTTCCTTTTGGGAATGCCAAATTATAGATTATTCTTCCTTTTTATGCTCGTCTTGAGGCTCTCCTTCGAGTGTTTCCATGGGCTCTTCTTCCGATTCAACCTCTGATTCTTCATCTAATGTGTCTATAGGTATGGCAATTAGTTTCCTTATAATGCCTTCTTCATGTGTTGCTTTGGACCATTGTTATCTACTAAGAGAAATGTCTTGTGATGTGATTTGTTTTTCTTGTATTAAAACTTCATAAAATTCTCTTACACCTTAATATCAATTGTAGTCAATGAGTCCAAACAATGATATCCAAGAATAATATCCTCATCATCCGTATCTATACCATGAAAAGTTGAATGAAAAACATATTTGTCCATAGTAATCTTCAAATTTTGAAATTTTGAACACTCACCCTCAACTTGTGTACTTTGGATATGTTTTGCGGGGACTTGCAATCTTTTAGCCAAGCTAACATTGATGAAATTGTTCTCGATTCTAGGGTTTACAAAATTAATGACCTTCTCTCACTAAAGATATCCATGAACCTATAGTAGGAAGTGTGCTACTGAAAATAAACACCTAGTGATCTCTCTATCATTATTTTTGGCATGAGACCACTTGTGTAAAAATACCTTTTTCATATTTTTCATCTATAAGTCTCAACATATTCTAAGTGTCAAATGATTTCCACCATGTGGTAGTGTCATCTGCTTAAGGCATAACATGTATTTCCAAGTGATTGTTTTTGGAATATTATTCATGTATTATTCAATATTAGGCCCATCATATTTTCTTGTAAAATATATCTTCATCATGAAAACCCAAAAATAGAACTATAATTTTTAAGAAATAACTTACTTTGCAATATAGCTCCTTTAATAATTGGGGTTTTGAGGTAGCAATTCAAAATGGACTTAACTTCCTTAATACAATTTAGAAATATATCATATGATATGTCAAATTGAAGTTGTTGAAGTGCTATTTCACCTAGCTTTGGACTAGCTTCAATTTGTGTAACCTATCAAAAGTTATATACTCCACAATACTTGAAATAAGTCACAACTGTAACAGAAAAACCCTAAAGTGGTTGATTTTGAATCAATGATATCTTCACTTTCTAGACTTTGATTTAAATGAATTTGATTGAAATCATGTATTTTTTTTAAAAGAATCCAAATTTATAATTTGTTTCTTCAGATTCTACATAGATAGCTTTAGAAATGGTTATGAGTGTTGTGGCCCACTTTTTCCTCTTGAAATTCTACGGAAAAAAAAAAGGAAGCCAAATTCTTCCCTTTTTCTCAAGAAAGTGTTCTCAAACCACTTGTAAAGATCCTTGATGGATGAAAGATAAAACCCTGAGACTTCAAAATAACAAAAGCATCCATATAATAATCAACACCAATATTGTAGAGAAAATCCTTAAGGTGGGGTGAAACCATTAGTTACTCCCTATGGAAGGAATCACTCCACAAGCCATGCTTGTTACAACAATATCCAACATGCCTTTACAATGATACAAAAGTGTATATATACTCTCATGAGTATTCCTAGGGGCCTATGCTAACTACCAATCATTATTACATTTATTGTCCACCAACTACTTAGTGGGCCTTATTCATTGACTATGGCCATATCACATCAATTAATGAGTTCCTTCAAACTACTTAGTGGGTCTTATTCCACGAGTATGGACACATAACATTAATTATCCTCTCTATGTACATTACATGTGACTCCCCAAAGCTGGAAGGTTCTTTCACTAGAGTGCCATTGTCATGCACTAGAGTCTCATGCTTCACAAGATCAACATGTATACTATAAATTATTCCTTCTTGCACACCTCTAACCAAAATTTGAGGATGATCTTGGTTGGAATCTTTGATGGTGTACTATCAATCATTGAACTCAACTACACATTGCAAATCTGTGATAGCTGAAATAAAAAGAGGGTTCTTCATTAAACCAGGTACAAATAAAAAATCATTCAACTCAAGAACATCACCTGAAGGCATACAAAACGATCTGAAACTGATTCCAATCATTGGGTATGTGGCATTATCACCAAACTCCACTTCCATGTCAACATCTTATTATCAAAATTTGTTGAATATCTTCCTATCAAAGGTTGCATGTCTCGATGCTCCACTATTCATATACCACCCAACACCAATAATGGTATTGACTAAAAGACAATAAACCATAGAGAAAGGGATCTCAAATTTGGATGCGTCCACTCCAACTGTAGTCTCTACATTCCTTGAAAAATATTCCCGTTGTTGATTTCCCTTCCCTTTCTTCTTCTCTTGACATTTATTGGCATAATTCCCCTTATTGTGGTACCCAAAACAAGTCACATGACTCGAATCCTTCTTATTATGGTTAGAAGAAGATGGCTCTTCCTCCTTACCAATCTTAGCCACATCGACCACTCTAATCACTGGAGTAACATGAATATCACACCCACAAGCCATCACAGGTCCAAATCGTCCCTCCTAGGCATAACAAAATACTCTAATCATTAGAGTATTCAAGTTATCACTTCCACAACCCATCATAGGTCTAAATCATCCATCCTAGGCATAACAAAACACTCCCATCATTGGAGCAACTTGGGTTTCACATCTACTAAAATTCTATGCTCTTAACCCCCTCTCAAAGATAGTTAGATTCTCCATGTAATCCACAAAAAATTTCAAGTACAAACAACTCTAGTCACTGGAGTATCATGAGCATCACACCCACCAACCTCTCATAGGTCTTGGTGCCTATCTCAAGCATGGATCGATTCCCATCACTAGAGTTTTCTTAGATGACACACTCGCTAAAATATTCCATTTTCAACTCCCTCTCATAGGTTGTTGAATTCTCCATGTGATGGAGGGAAAACTTCAACAAAAAAACTATAACACCATGTTATAATTTTGTGTGTTGATGAAAAGTTTCACCTCGCAAAAAATGTTTTAGCCCTAAGGTGAATCTAATTTATTTGAAATCTCTATTCAAACTTCCAAATCAACAACAAAAAATCATCACAGGTAATATATGTAGTGCAAAGACAACAAATACGTAGTTAGATCATTTCAATAGTTTATGGGGCAAGATGTGTCCCTCAAATTAGATCTAAAAATTATGTTAGCAAATATTAGCTAAAACAACAACAAAATTAGATATGAAAGTGCAAATTAAGCATGCAAAATCAACTTAACATCAACCCCATTATTTATTAATCAACGTGCAATAAATCAACCATGAATTCACTCGGAATTAGATCTATATGAATTAGACCTGCAACATAATTTGTGGCAACAAACACATTTCTTTCTATTTCATATGAAATATTGTCATAGTACAATAGTCAACTCATCTCAAGTTGGGAATACAAAACCCTTACAACTTATACTAAACAAAGTTTCCAACAAGCATATTAAACCCTAGCTAGGGAACCACATGTTAATCACTAGCAAACCCTAGCTTCACTCCATTCTCCAAAAGCTACATCAACCTAAATGACGAGTCACACACGAGATGTTACATTCTCTCTATGCTTTCTCTTATATCTTGTTATTAATAATGTAGTGATGTGCTTTTCCTTCCTTTTACAGAGTAAGATGAGTGAGTTACAAATAAAACCCTAACCCTAAACCAGGTCCACATATAAAGAATTGATCCACAAATGGAGCACTCTACACATTCCAAGTTAGTAGGCACATGCCCACAAGTGTGAACTCATCTACTCCACATACTACTATGCAACAACACATATTTTTATACACGCACAAGTGCCTACCCAACCACTTCACATATTTTTATGCACCATTATATATTATCATGCAACAAGTGCACCCTCCTAGTCTAGGTGAGAAAATAGATGAAAAGTGGGCTATGAGACAAAATGTTCATCATTGAGTCTCTCTCCCATTTAACACTCTCCCTCAAAGCAAAGTGCTCCTCATGCACCAAGTGAGTATGCCGTAGAAGGAGAATGGAGAACAAGTTCAAATCAACTAAAACTAACAGGCTGATTTGACACTTAGTTATTTCTTTAATGTCACAAGCCCATTGCTTACTCTCCCCTTTGCTCAATGGAGACAAGCTCTCTTTTCTTGATGCTTCAACCCATTTCCTTTGCTCGATACTCAAAGGTCTAAACAACTACCCTACTTACTGAGCAAAGCATGCCTCCATCTTCCATGTGGTTTCCATCCCTTTCCTTGACAAAGTACCCCTTTGCTTGATAACCACAGTTTGTGCTTGACAACCCCATACTTAGGCAATTTTCACCTTTTCTTTATCTCCAAAGTTGGTCTACCATAAGACTCAATGACTTTGAGATTCGACTTATCAACTTCCCCATGCCCCACTAAGTAAAAGCTTGAATATCCTCACCAAATTTTGCAATGCTTCCAACCATTGCATCAACAATATCCACTAGAATAATCCCTCCAATTTTAGGTAAAAACCATGACAATGACCCTTTTTACATCATATGACTCCCTTCTTGTAATGTCTCTCTTCTTTCCCTTGCAATATTCCATCAACCAACAAAAGACAATGATTTATCATAAATGAAGCGACTAACACATGCCATGGATCTATCCAAAGGACAATATTATGAAACACATTGCCTCTACTGACTCTCCAAATAAATACAAGTGAACAACCAAGATAAATGCCTTAACCTTATATGACTAGCAAGGCAACACATACACTCCTTATATCCAACATTCAAAGAAATATATATAAATAACCGAAATACAAAACCTTAAATCTTACACAATCAAACATCAAACCACAATAACATGAAGAGTACTTTATCCAACAAATAACAATATATAATATACCACCTTTATCGATTATTGAAATAAATGAAAAAAATAAAATCAAAATATGACTGTTTGCTTTGCTTGCAAAAACAATGTAATCTGAGAATCCAGTGTCGTATCAAGAGTCTCGGGCCCTTTAAAGGCAGGGTTTCCACTCTTGCGACACACTTCTGAGGTCGTATCAGTAGTCTCGGGCTCTTTAAAGGTAGAGTTTCCACTATTGTGACCTCCTGACAGAGTTACTAGTTTATGCCTGAGCAGTCGGCCAAGAGCCTGTCTAATCTTCTTTAGGGAAGACACAAGACTAAACGCCCTGCTTTTCTGTGCAGAAATAGTAAAATCTACTATAATGGATTCTCGCTCAATGTCTTATAGAGATGTGAAAAATGTTGAAGATCAGTGTACTCCTGAACTTGATTCTATAAATAGTTTAGAATCTATGTTTACATACAACAGATCCCAAAGCATAAACCATGCTAGTATAGAAGAGGTTGAGACTCAGCCTCAAGCAACATGGAAATTACCCCCCATTTCCCCAGCCATGTATACCAAGACCTGAATATGTTTCACCTTAAGGCTGTCACAAGGGTAATTATAAAAGAATCGGTAAGCATAATACAACAAAACAGTGATGTCAGTCAAACAATTCCACTAATAAATTCTAAAGAGATCCAGAATGAGGCCAAGAAACATGGGACAAATTATCTTCATTTTGGTTGTATTCGAATCGGAATTAGCCCACTAGTGCATAAAGGAATAGATTCATATGTTCTATGCACAATAAGGGATATGACCCATAACAAATTCACCGATTCCCTAATTGGTGGAATAGTTGCCCCTCTTTCAAATGGACCTGTCTATTTTGACTGTTATCCAAATTTTATGCTTATACTTTTGATGAGAATATTGAAAATATTTTAAAACTTCAGATTAGAACGACTGGATTTGACATGTGTCCAACCAGGACAAATATATCTATCCAAATCAGGGGATGCTTTAGGCATACTAATACCTTGTTTCCTGTAGTCTTGCACACCCCTAGCAAAACATCTCAATCCAGTACCTTAGTGCTAACAGACCCATTGAATCAAAAAATGGAACATCAATTGATAAAATAGGAAAATCTATCTTTCCCAACTGTTTGGGTCATTGATACTCCCATAGATCCTATCTCAAGATCTATCACTTCAGCCCAGATAAAAGAAACTGCAAATTTTGTAGTAATTTCCTTTCCTCAGAAATACCTCTCTAAACAAGTTTCTCTCGCCAAGAATTATTCAAATCCCTCGTCATCCACTTCCTCCTTCTGTTTCCACGCTTCCCTTCATTCTCTTGCTAATAAAGTTGGCCAAGTTCCATTCGCAGTAAAATGCTTTGATTGTGGAGAACTTATTACCTTGTCCACTCTTTCTGCATTCAAAGAAGAAGAAAGGGTTCAGTTTGAACATGCTAACCATAACCCCAGGACAAATTTACCTCCACCAAACTCTATTGCTAAAGAACAATGCCCTCATCCTCAATGTTCAGATATCCCTTTTCTACATGATTCCCATGTTTTAGTTATCCAAACTGACCACTGTACAGAAATAAATCAGAGACGACAAGCCTATGTCCCTGAAGATGTGAGACAACCGTCTATTCCAGAAATCAAAAAATTTCTTCGATTAATGAAAGGATGCAGAAAAGATATAGTCAAAGTTGATTGGATGAAAGAAATGTTGAATTGGGATTTATTCACCCATCCAAAAGCAGATTCTTTTGCCAGAAGAACTTCAGACAAAGAAAAGGTAAACTTGGCCTTAGAATGGAAAAGTTTTATGAATCCTGAAGAAATATTTATTTCTTTTTATGAATGGAAACTCCAGAAAGAGAATTTTTCAAGGACTTATTCTAAAATCCTACTTCCCAAAAGGGTAAATCCTATATGCTGTCCTGTCCAGACTCTTTCCATTTCAGATATAGGAAAAGAGATAAGAAAACTGAAAAAATCTATTAGAGCCCAACATGACAGTACAAAACAAGAAAAGAAACAAGAAGACCAAGTCCTCCAAATTGAACATCAGAAATATCATGTTCTGATTGATTTAAAAATCCAAGGCATACATTTCAAGCTAAAAACTCTGATAGATACAGGATCAGACCTGAACATGTTGCATAAAGATATCGTTCATGTTTCTCTATGGCAAAAGGCTCAAGCATTAGTTGTTGGACTGGGAAATATCCCAAATGAAATCTCCTTCCAGATTCCAGAAGTTGTCCTATGCTTAAAAAATTATTGTCTAACAATGAAGTTCCTACTAGTAGACATTCCCATTGCCTGCATCCTTGGCACTCCTTTTCTTGTAGCAGTATCTCCACACGGCTCTACAATGGTGACCAAAGAAAGACCAGAATATTTTATTAGCATTCCTTCTCAAAAAGGAAAAGCTGTCATAAAACTTCCTTTTGTTTCCACCCCAAAGACTTCAGATATGGTGGAGATGATTAAAAGGAAAAGTCTAAAAATATAAGAACTAAAAGAATTTCAATCAGGGGTGAGAATAAAAGATTAGCTAGGCAAAAAAGCCATACAACAAAAAATTTCTCTGCTGAAGCAAGAATTTATTGATACAGTCTGTTCAGAAAACCCTACAGCCTTTTGGAAACAAAAGAAACATGAGGTTTCTCTTCCTTATAAGGGAGATTATCAAGGAAAACCTTGTAGAAGTAGGGCTATTCCTATGAACGCAGAATATCAAAAATTACGTGCAGAAGAAATAAAAGGCTTACTCAATAAAGAACTAATCAGGGAATCCACTAGCCCTTGGAATTGCTATGGCTTTTATGTTAATAAACATTCTGAACAGATAAGGGGTATTCCTCGATTAGTTGTAAATTACAAGCCCTTGAATAAAGTCCTAGCTGATGACACATATCCAATTTCCAATAAAAGCAGTCTTGTAACTAGGATTGCAGGAGCAAAAATATTTTCAAAATTTGATCTTAAATCGGGCTTCTGGCAAGTTGCAATCAAAGAAGAAGACAAGTTCAAGACAACTTTTAATGTCCCTGCTGGACATTATGAATGGAATGTGATGCCCTTTGGTCTAAAAAATGCACCAACTAAATTTCAGAGAGTAATGGACAATACTCTTAAGCCATATTTTGATTGGCTTATTGTTTACATTGATGATATACTTGTATTCTCCTCCTCTTTAGAGCAACACTTCAAACATTTGAGGAAACTTTTACAAGTAGTAAAGCAAACAGGCCTAGTCTTTTCTAAAAAGAAGATTGATCTTTTCAAGACTGAGATTAAATTCCCAGGCCATACTATTGATAATGGAAAGATAACTCTGCAAACTCATGCTGTAGAATTTGCAGACAAATTTCCTGATAAGATTCTTGACAAAACACAGTTACAGAGATTTTTGGGCAGCTTGAATTATATTAGCCATTTTTATAAAAAATGTGCTCAAGACAGAAAGCTTTTAAATGACAGATTAAAGAAAGATCCAAGCCCATGGACAGAATCCCACACTCAAGCTGTAAAAAATATCAAAGCAAAAACCAAGAATCTTCCTATTCTCCACATCTCTGATGATGATCTCCCCAAAATTGTCAAAACAGATGCAAGCAATATTGGTTGGGGAGCAGTACTTAAACAAGTTAGAAATAAGGAAGGCAAAAAGAAAGAAGAAGTTATCCAGTTTGCCTTAGGATTGTGGCAAGCAACAGAAAATAATTATTCTGCCTTAGACAAAGAAATCAAAGCTGCATTAAATGCCATACAAAAGTTTGAGATTTATTTGATATATAAAAGGTTCCTATTAAGAACTAACGCCGCTGTTATGAATAGAGTTCTTAATAAAGACTTAAAGTCCCCAAGAGACTCTAAGTTTGCTAGATGGCAAGCCTTATTCAACAATTTTGACTTCACCATTGAGCATATTAAGGGAACAAATAATTCTATATTAGACTTCCTAAGCAGAGAACATCTCCAAAATCTTTGCTTAATAATTTCTGTACAACTCATAAATGGTACAGAAACATTGGTCAACATTCCTGATTCTTTGAGATGGGAAACATATGCAGCAGAATGGGTACCCCATTGGGAGTTAAGAAGCACAAAGATTTTATCCCAGACAACCCATCTATCATATTCCAATCCAGTGCCTGAAGTAAGAGGAAGAAGGGTCTCAAATGTTTTAGCCCCCATAATTTCAAGAACAAATGAAAAGGCAGTTGAAGCACAAAATGCTCTAACAGAACTATTTCATGATATTATTCTAGTATGGGATATAAGGGATAACATAGGCAATAATTAGCAGTATTTCTGCCTAAACAGGCCAAGATTACTATTTCATTAGCCTGAAAGAAATCCCAATATCATTTTCCCATAAACCGGCTTCAACTATACAAAATATAAAGAATTATGGTGGAACTTCACCCAACAAGAAGAATTCCTTACTTTAGTGAAATTTGGAAATGTTAATACTGCAACATCAGGAAGACCACCTCTTTGGTTGGCAGAATGGTGGAAAGATTTCGGTCTAAATAAAGGAGCAATTGATCCAGGCATCCTAAATTCTATCTCTCCTCTACAGTCAGTACAAAATCTTTTCCAGACTGGACCAAATGATGGAGAATTATTATGTTCATTTATTCTAAATCATTGCCAATGGGCTGTTAAAACAAAAACTATCATACAAATCCTGAATGGCCAGCCTTTCATAGCACGAAATGTATATACTAAGTGCTGGGATACGCTCAATTATCCCGAAAGATTTTCAGGACATATTGAAAATGATTAGCAAATCCATCAAGAATCTACGTCATACTGGTTGACACAATCACCAGTCAATTTACGTGGGTTGACGTAACTAATTCCACAGTGTAATCACATGAATTCATGTCTAAATGGCCGACAGTGGTGCCATTCGGGTTTAGTGGGTTACCGCAATCAACCTCCACTTTGTAATTATGAGTATCTTGGAAACTCAGAGTACTTCTCCGACTTTTGGCGTGATTTGACCCGCATTTCCAAGATTCTCTACTTTATGTCATGTTTTGTCTGTCCTCTGATCGAGGAATCTTGCACGACCACTCCGTCAGACTCACTGTTCCATCTACTTTCGGTTGATATGAAATAAAGCTTATGATTTGGTCGGAGATTCTTGCACGAATACATCCGCCAAATCCATAAAGTAAAATCTAGTGGACGACATGTAGGCCCATTTGTCTATTCGAGTCTTTTCTTCATCATGACTCTTCCTTCACAAATTTGTATAAATGGAGGATGAGAGCTCATTCTCAGGGAGGAGTTTTCATAGAGAGTTAGAGTCAGTCAGTCCGAGTCTCTAAGCTTCCCTTCTGTTTGAAGCTTTGCGTCATTCTCTGAGTTTGTAATTAAGTTATTAGTGTGAGCAAATATGAGCATCCTGCTCTTGCTCTGTGCATCCTGCACAAAGTTGTAATACCCTGGCATGATTATGCTCTGATTTTAATATAAAGAAGTCTTCCGCATATATGTGTTCATCTCTGAGTTTCGACTATTGTCTCTGTAACATGCACTTGTTATGATTTTGCTTATTTGCCTGTATTTACACTCGGTGTTCCTTGGTACTGTCTGCCGAAGTTCGCTCATCCGGAGATAAAGTTCACTGGTAGTCTGGTATAAAGCGTTTGCCGAGCACTGGTAGTAAGTCCCGCGAAGGCAAGGAGGCCGCTATAGGGCAGTTGTAGGTGCAAAGATTCGTTGAAAGCCGACTATAGGGTTCACATAAGGTCGCAACAACTTGGTGGAGTCCAAGTGGTGGGGTTCACAAGGCGGACAGAGTAAAGCGGTTAACCCGACGATATCGGTTATGCCAAGAGTAGCAGAAATCAAAAGACCAGATGGCAATAGGAGACAACGCATGAGACAAGTCTGATAGTCAAGCTTCATTCTCTGACATAGGAGGCCTCTGACAAGCTGTTCGAGAGTAGCAGCTTACAAATGAGCACTGGTGTGGAACCAAATTTGAATTAGTTGACAAACATGAGCTAATTCTCATGAATATGAAATGCATGAAGATGTCTGAGTATGAAGAATTTCACAAAGACTGGACTCAGAGAATATTTGACATCCAGGATAGTCAAAACCTTCTTTGGAAGCAGGTATACTTGGCAGCTATACCAAGTAAATTTGTTGAATATCTAAAAATGCAGGAAGTTTTCAAACTTCCTTATGAAATGTACACATGGGGGGAAATCTATTCCTTAATTACTAAAGCCTTGATTGGACTATGTACAAGTATGAAAGTCCATAACTCTGTATCTAAGCTATCTTATCTCCCTGATAAAAAATATATTTGTGAAAAATATGGTTTATACATCACAGACCCCTTTAGGAAGAAAAGAAAAAAGAAAAGGGAAGTCAGAGAGGAAAAAGGGAAAAGACCCAAATACAGATATAAATATCGGCCTAGAACCCATTACTATGAGCATGAGGATATAAAATTAAAAACTCATACCTATCAGGCTAAGCAACAAGTTCAGTGCTGGATATGTGGGAAACCTGGGCATATGGCTCATAACTGCCCTGATAATATAGCCTCTAGAAAATCAAAGGGAAAACTCTCAGAACAAAAGGCTAAAGAGGCTCAAGAAAAAAGACAAGTGGCTCTAAGGGTGCACTGTAATAGGTGTGGAGCCAATGATCATGAAACCAACCAGTGTCCTTACAATCCATTCAAAATAGAAGAAGTCCATCTTCTCCAAGAAGGATGTTGTTCCGACTCCGATAGCACTTTTGAGTTTCATTATAGCTTAGAAGAAGAAATATTAATCAACCAAAATTGCAATTGCAGAAATCCGAATTTCTGTTCTTGCAAAAGTAGTACAGACAATTCAGACTCTAAATCAGAACCAGAGATCAAGAGAAAATTAAAAGTCTGTATGTTCCACAACACAGGAGATCAAGAAGCACAAATGTTAATATCTAGGCTGTTTTAAATTAACAATCACAATAAACAACTTCACAACTTCAAATATTGCAAGATTGCAACATTCCTCACTACAAACTCTATTTTTAAAGTCAATTGAATCTAGCTTGGATGATTGTGAGGAAAGATTGTTATGCTCTCATCCACATTCAATTTCCATAAATAACATGAAATTCAATTCCCATAATAACATGTTAAGCTTACTTAATGATTATATTATTGTAATGGCTTTGAATCATTGATACAATGGAAAATTGTATTTTTTAAAAAAACTCTATTTTTAAAATAAGTGACTCCTACTTAAATTTGATTTAACATATCCAAATTGCATGGATTTAGATGTGGTTGTTCTATTTTATTCTTCCAATACGAGCATTTGGATTGGATAATGGTTGTCCCTTCCACGTG